>VZSV01000109.1:2407434-2442376 GCA_013398735.1 Nothocercus julius | reverse complement strand
GTATACATATATTTTATATATATATACATATATATATATATATATATATGGGGGAAGAAATGGATAGATGCATTTTTTTTCACAGTGTTACTGTTTACTTCTACTCACCTGTCCTCCAGCCAGGCTTTCCCCTAACACCTCATAGAAGTTCACACATCTTCTAATTCCCTTTCTGTATCATAGAAACTCGCCTTAGCCACCCTCCTCCTTTAAATATTCATCTCTATCACTATACATTACAATTTTTCTTCTCGACACAGAAAACCAGCATATCCACTGCTCAGCTCAGTCTCTTCCAAGCCTCTGGTTTCCATCTTCATACCTTGAAAGTCCAAAGTGTTTTTTCCCTTCCTCCACCCTCCAGACCACACAAAAACCTTCATCCCTTCTGAGGAGAGCTCTGCCAGCTCTCTGCCTTCCTCTCTTTTCTCCTTTGTAATTAATTTTGAGTTTTCTAGCCAAAGAAAAGGAAACTAGAGCATTGGCTGCACCTTGCAGTAGAAAAGTGGTCTATGGAGTTAACTGCTTTCTATTTTAATTGAAAAGGAAAGACTTACAGTTCAAACCAAAAATGTGTGCTATTCTAAACTCTTCCTAGTCATCTGCCCAGTCAGATTATCCTTATGCGTACTAGTGCAGTTAACATTAAGAAGAAAATAAAGTAAAAAGTTACCATTTACACTTTCGATGGGAACACAGATTCAAAAGTATTAGTGTCATAAATCACCTGAAACAAGTGAAAAGCCTTTTTAATACATTATAATGTTGTAACTTTGCCACGGGAAACAGTTGCCTAGCAAGGAACAAAATACTAGGTGGCCCAAAGGTTATGGTAGTTGGGCAATGACAAAAGATCTGCCCCTATAGCAGGTTGCTTGTATTGCAAATGATTTAGAACAGACTCAGATCTGGGCAGGCCTGGGTCAAACTGAGCGAGCTGGTGTCCACCTCCACCCATGGCTGCACCACAGGCTACAAGAATTGGCAAGCACATTCGTTTAAGAAAATGTTTCTGATGAAGTTAATCAAAACAAGGGCAAATTTGCCAGTGTAACATATTTCATCTCCATGAAAAAAGCTGTGCTTTATGCCATTACTTTGAACTGTTATTAGTTCTATAAATTGATTTGCACTAGGAGATTTAGTAATGCCATATTGCATTAAATCCTTGGATGCTCATTTTTTTAAATGAAATTCTAGCATGAGGGGCCTCAGTGGTCAGTTGTTTTAACTGCCTTTCTACTGTTATGTTTTTTGTTTTTTGAAGTACTCCAGAAATAAGAAAATTGCACTGCAATACATTGATGCTGCTGTAAAGGAGCACCAAAGATCACACACCAGGATGTGTGTGACCTTTCATGCAGTTTTCTTAAGATGATAAATTCTAAGCATAGTGTCTTCTCCCTACTTTCCCTGCTACTTAATATGATGTCTTTATTACTTTTAACAGCTTATTGAATTTGTTATGCTAATTCAAAATGAATGAATTCATCTTAGGGATGTCCATAATTTTGAATATTTTTCCTCACCTTTTAAACTTTAGATCACCCATTATACTACACAAATCTAGAGAATAGTTGTAAAATAATGTCTGTGGGCTAAGTTCTAGAGCCAAATTTTCAAAATATTGAAACAAATGAACTGCAAGTTCTGTTTTTTTCTTGTTATATAGCAAAGCAGCAAATCATTTTGTTGCTTGTGCTTGCATTTACAAGTCTGAAACCAGCAATACATTTTTTTCCTTCTTTCCTTCTGTCTCTTTTTTATTCCTGAAACTTAAATGAATAAAAATACCAGAGTGTAGAAGGAAACCTTCCCCCTCCACATTTTGTCAGACAAATTTTATCCTCAAAGTTCTTTTCTTCAAAACAGGTATTTATTAAATATATCTTTATCGTATCATCCTTAAATATAGTACAGCTATAAAGTTGTTATTTTACCTAAAGAGTCAATTCTTCAAGCTGCTACCTTAGACAAAACTCATCTGCAAAGCAGAAATAGAATTTTTAGGAAGTTAATGATCTTATTCACTGATGGCCAAAGTTACTCTGTTTTTCTCTTCATTGTCTCAGCACAGTAGGCAGTAATCTACAGCTGAAAGGCAATAATTAACAGCTAAAAAAGTAATTTCATACATTGCTCCACATTGTGCTGCGTAGGCAGTGGGCTAGGCCCGTGCATGTGTGCAGCAAAGTTCTGCCATGTGCAGTAACTTGCTAGATCCTCCTGAGTCTATTGTGTGTTTGACTACTGATTAATTACTTCTCTTTTGCTTTGTGTGCATTTAGGAAGACAAATGTAGCATTTTTTTCAGTTATATACGTATAAATATACAACAAAACTATATTAACATTGTTATCACAAAAAGATAACTTTTATAGTTCTCATAGAGAAAGGTGGCATCTGTGTTGCCTACTCATTCTGTAATCTCCATTCCCTATCACTTATTGTGCTAACTTAATGATAATTTTCTTTTCTAAAGAGAATAGGCTTCTAGTAAACAACACTGGTCAGCCTTCTGTTGGAAGGAGGATACCATAAACATCCAAACCTTTGTTTTATAGATTTTTTTTTGCCTGAAACCATGCTATTCTTTTCATAGGAAGTAATCCTGTTACAGTAGCTGAAAGTTCCCGTGCAGAGACAATACTGTCTCTTTGCATGTACTGCAGGAAGCTCACCAGAATGTCATTCTCCTTTGCTTTGTACTGTGGCCATGGATTTTAGCCAAAATCTGCATCATTTTTATTTTGCCATTAAATACATCATTTTTGACATGTGTCTGAAGTATTCGCACTTTTTGCATGACCAAAATTTTTCAAGCTCAGCAAAAGCCACACTACTCTCTACTGCCTATGGGTTGTCTAGGTCTAACCTGTCAAAGGTTTGCAAGATCTCCTTATGTTGGAGCAACTAGCATTCAGGTTCCTTAAGATTGTCAAAGGCACATTTCAGATAGATTTGCTCTGCTATTGGCTTTCTCCATGTTTTTGCTTTCAAGACATTAAGCTTTCCAAAGTAAATGTATCCATTTCTGCCATTTTTTCATAGGAGAGCAGAAACTCCTTCCCATTTCCCACTGAAGAGTTATTTTAGTTTGAATGATCATTTTATTGTTAAGAAAGTGGTGAGGAAATGAAACTTATGTTGTTGTTAAGATGGATTAAAGGCATTAAAGAGGTGCAACTGTATTAAGTGGTAGATTAGCAACTGGTGTGACACAGTTACCACAGCTCCCATCAAACTTTCCTGAAGGTGGGAAGTTTGCTTCTTTTTGTAGCACCATTTAGGTTAGAGAAGCCTTTCCCTATAAGAAAAGTGGCAATTCCTGAGCCTATTGACATATCTGACAGTCTTGTATTCCATCAGGGAGGGCAGAGCTCAAGACAGAGGGCTGGGCAGTCTTGACTCTGAGTGGAGTAGATGCCAAGCCAAATCTCATCATAATTAAAACCAGTTTGGAAGCTGTTTCCAATTATGGCAGTTGCCGTTGGTCTATGTTCATGTCCCTGCCCATACCCGCTCGTGATCACAGAAGAGCAGGATTGTCACTGCAGCAGCTCCGGATGCCCACAAACGCCCGATGCTCTGGTGATCTTCCCGCCACGTAGGAGGAACCCTTCTCCTCCTGGTGAAGCCTTGAGCCCGTATTTGTAATCCTGACTTGCAACCAAAAGGTTACTTAGGAGGCAAGTGCTCCACTTTCCCCAAAGCAGGCTTAAAAGGCTGTAGGGTATATTTTCAAAGCACTGTGCAGGATTTCAGCCATGTGACTCATTAATGTCAATGGAAATCATATTGTTAAAACTTTGTGCAATGCTTTGAAAATGTATCCCTATATGTCGATTCTCCTTTCTAGGCAAAATTATCAAAAACAGACCTTGTGAAACATATTTTTAAAAGAAAATTCTCAGCCTTATATGCTAATAAATCAACAGTTTAGCAGGCTTGAGCTGCTCTTGTTCCTTCCTCCTCCCTCCCCACTTTCCATTTTATCATTGACTTTGATTTTATGCAGAATTATAGTAACATATAGTCTTCACAGATGTCCCCTGGAGGAAGACTGCTGGAGACTCAAAGACTGGACTGAAAACTGTGTGAAAAGGAAGGATTGTAGTATACAGGGATAATAATTTTTGTTACACCATTTCAGCTATAAAGCAGGATCAGTAAGGAAAAAAACATATTTATACTTTTTTATGACTGTGTTCATTAGTAAATGATGATAAATCATTCCTTGTCAGTTTAAAAAATGATTTTGTTGCAAGTGTTTGCATTTAATTTTTCAGAATAACCTTTGGACCTGCTAATAGCAAAATAAAATATGACAGTAGTGTGTGTTCTAAAAAAAACAAAAACACTAATATAATGAGATCCTTGCTGCTTTCCTAGGAAGAATTATGATTCTTTCGTTTCTATTGAATACAGAGAGAATTATTCTGGAAAGCTTTTAAGCTCAGAAATACATCAGAGAATGAATTGCGTATTGCTATTATCTGCATTTTGTGTATGTTCAGAGCAGGCTTTTGGTCCTTCCTCCTAAATTTAGAGACATCTTCAATATAAAATTTGTTACTTATTCAGCAAAAAGGTGCATCATCGTTATAAGCTCTAGAGATTTTCATCTTTAGATCCTCAATTCATATGTGCCCTTGGAGCCATGTCTTAATTTGAATTAATCCCTGGAATAAAATGATCCTGTCTATGTGAATAACATATCACATGCTTCTGTGATTCCAATTCTCAGTCAACAGATGTTCTATCTGTAATTGCTTTTATTACAAGTCTCGGTAAAGACAGAAGACTAGAATTATGCTGCTTTTTTTCTTTTAGAAGTCACTGCTGTAGAAGAGCTTTGGGATAGAGTTGTCAAGAAAGCTTGTGCACTGCTGCTCTGTGACTGCACATGGCAGCTAGCAGGCAATCAGAGAAGGAATTTCTCTGAGATGAAAAGAAAATGGACCTTTCTTCATGACTGCTGAATAAGAAAATAAGAAAATGCCAGAATTCTTCAACAACCGCAACAAAGGTAAATAGAAGTACTCGTAGAGATAGTAAACAAAGTGCATTCATCCACTTACCTTTTTACTTTTGTCTTCATTCCTACTTTTGAGAAGGAAATTAATTTTTGTCGAGCCTACTATGCTTTTGTCAAGCCCTTGCTTCTTGAAGACCTTACCTTAAAGACTGTGACCATTTTACGGAATGGTAGTTCTGTGTAATGATGTCCTTCCATGTTTCAAGTGCTCGCTGTTTATATAACTTAAAATGTGCTCCCTATTAAGACTCTGTAGAAGATGGCTTAGTGGCACTGAAAAGTGGATATCTGGTTTCTAACACCAAATACAAAAATGTCACAACTGTCACTTTGAGAGACAGGTTCCAGTGCATTTTCTGCTAGTAGCATTT
The DNA here is from genome assembly GCA_013398735.1 of Nothocercus julius. Classification (NCBI taxonomy): domain Eukaryota; kingdom Metazoa; phylum Chordata; class Aves; order Tinamiformes; family Tinamidae; genus Nothocercus; species Nothocercus julius. Next base: position 2,436,967 of record VZSV01000109.1, on the reverse strand, counting down.
CCTCTTTTTTGATTAGAATATCCTCTTTTTTTTTTCTTTTTTTTCTCTATTTTTTCTGGGAATGAGAGCTGTTCTGTTACTGCAGTAGTCTGTGCAATAAAATTGCAACAAAGGAATTAATTTTTCTTTTGTCTTAGAAAATCACATTCCTGGAGACAAGATGGTGTTCAAAAGCTTTTAAATATTCTTTTAAAATAAAGAATAATTTAAATATTCCTTTAAATATTTATATATAATTTAAATATTAATATTCTTTCCCTGAAATGTTTGGAAAAGTCTACTTTGTGGATTATCTAGTGGTGTCATATAGAGCTGGAGGAAGACATCAGAATATTTTTAGGGGGTATGTCACAGAATATAAGGTTGTCAGTTAAAAAAAATAAAACTCTGATCTGTATCTGACTGATAGTAGTCAGTTGAAGCATAATGCTTAATAAAACCTGAGTTAGAAAAAGTTGGCTGGATTTATAGGTTTTTGTTTGATTGTGGTTTTTTGTCTGTTTTTTTTTTTTTTCTAAAGGAAAGCATGACCATTATTTCATTTTAAACAAGTAGAAGTGAGAGAAAAAATGACAGTCAGTTGAAAAGGTTGGTGTATCTTCTTCTGTATGGATATCTGGATAGATATCAGATATCAAAGATATCTAGAGATTCACTATGAAAACTTCAAATTCAGCTCAAGCTCAGCAAAGAAGGGCTCTTGTGTCTTTTCCCTTTTCTTTGTCTCAATTGGTATTGATAGGGGAGCTGAAATAGAATTATAGAATCACAGAATCATTATGGTCGGAAAAGACCTTCAAGGTCATCGAGTCCAACCGTAAATCCTTCAACACCATGTCTGCTAAACCATGTCCCTAAGTGCCTCATCTACACAGTTCTTGAACACTGCCACGGACGGTGACTCCACACTTCCTGGGCAGCCTGTTCCAACGCTTCATTACTCTTATTGTGTAGAGTTTTTTCCTAATATCTCACCTGAACCTCCTCTGGTGCAACTTGATGCCGTTTCCTCTTGTCCTATCTGTAGTTATTCTGGAGAAGAGATTGATGCCCACATCACTACAACCTCCTTTCAGATAGTAGTAGAGAGCAACAAGGTCTCCCCTGAGCCCCCTCTTCTCCAGACTAGATAACTCCAGCTCCCTCAGTCGCTCCTCATAAGGTCTCTACTCTGGTCCCTTTACCAGCTTCGTTGCCCTTCTTTGGACACGCTCCAGAACTTCAATGTCCTTCCTGCAGTGAGGGGCCCTTTCCCATTGTGAAAATATGTCCAAATAGATCTTCTGTTTCTGGAATAACTCTTCTCCGTAGGGCGCAAAGCACTCTAGAAAGGTGATTGTGCTTTATGAGGTCTATTAGGCACATGGAAGAACTGACACACAGAGAGGGCCACCTTTCAACGGACTCCCCTGAAATTCCATCTTCTTCTGGTGCTGGCCCTGGCACCAGCATTCTGGTTCTCATTCTTTCTATTCCAGAAAGGCTTCCATTTTGTTCTCTGCCCAACACCAAAAGCCCTTACAAGACTTTTAGAGTCTTTGTATTGGGATACCATGGTGACAAACGAAATACAGAGCTTCAGTGAGAGAAAGGGTGCTAAGCTAAAGGGTGCTTCTAAAAGTTAGTGGTTTTCTTTTTTTAAGGTACCAATAGATTGTAATAGATTTTTATTCACATGGCAGTAAGGTCACTTTTGTAGAGTAAACTGATGCACTGCAAATCTCATTGCAAGCTTTACCATTGTGATCAATTAATCTTATTAAAATACTTTCCCCATTGAGAGGAAGGAATTCTCTTCCTATGACAGCAATGCTAATTGCTTTCATCTGTGTGCTTTTGATAGCAAATCTCTAGAAATGATAACAGTAGGATTCGAGACTGTAGAAAAATTGAAAAACATGAACAATTTTATCCAACATATTTTCATTCACCAGGTATACAGGTTGCCTCATTGCCTCCTTTCCAAAAATGTATTGTTTCACCACCTTTCCAAAAATGTATTGTTTCACCACCTTTCCAAAAATGTATTGTTTCAGTTCCTCATACTCCAAGTAAAGTCAAATCTCTGATTCCACAGTGCAACCCTAGGAAAGCCTAATTAAACCTACTCAGTAAAATCAACTAAATAGTTTCTAGGGTGTTTCCTGTGCATGCTTCCATGCTTCTTATTTATTCTTCCTCTGACATAACATAGAAATTTTAATTCATATTATATTTTGAATTTGTCCTCTCCTGCTCTAACTGCTGGAATATGCAAAGAGTCTTTTGTGTTTGTCCTCTAAGTTTAATGAGGTGTTTTCTACTAAAACCTCTGAGAACAGGTTGGCAACTCTTATTCAGCTATAGCTGTACTGTTTTTCCTTATATCTGGAAATGTTAAAACAAAATTTCTCCACATGATGGGCTGATATAAATACTGAATAAAAGCACTAAAGATCAGGACAGACCTGTTACCCAAGAGTTCCCTATGTAACGCCTATCTGTACAAGGCATTTACCTACACCAGGCTCCTCTTTTGGGGGACTTATTTTCTAAAAAGAAAGTGGATGCCTGGCGTATGATCCTCAGGCTGACGCAGGAAATCTGTGCACTCTTGCCCAGAGCACTTTGGAGGTCTCACTACCACTGCTGCGTGACTGGAGAGCAGCCGAACTGCTGCGTACGTGCAGCAGCTTGGTGCGGAGACGCCAGCTAAGCTAAGCAGCTTCATCAGAAGAGTGGCTGGACCAGGCACCAGGCACCAGACTGAATTACTGACACAAAACTCTTCTGAGATAACCCATGAATTCGATACTATAACCTGTTTGTGGAGAGAATGCTGTTAGGTACTAAGTTAAATCAACTTGTTTACGCAGAATAAAAAGCAACTCAAGATTACTCACCCTTTTGGGAAATTCAATTTAACCTGGAAAATACAGCATGAGGTGCTCGCATACCTGGAAGCTTAGCAACCCCCGGACCCATGGGTCTGCCATGGCCTGGCATTTTGCCAGGGCTAATAAATCGTCTGCCAAGCAGGACCACAGGGGATCCACGTGTGGAGATACCCCTGTGGCTCATGTCTGGCCGAGCTCAGCGATGGTTCAGGTTCAGCATCGTGTGAGGGCAGCTGTGCAGCAGCTGGACCTAGGCCTAGAACTGCCTCCAAGTTTCTCGGCAGGATAATGACTCAGCCTTGCAGGGGTGGCTGAGAAATTTTGGAGCAGGTAAAGGAAAGTGAGGAGGGAAGTGGGTAGGGGATTGTAACACTGTTTTGGTGAGGGTCTATGGAACATGGCATTGTGGTTATGCTGGAATCAGTAATGTTTTGGTGGAGGAGCCCAAGAGGGGTTTGGAGGCCGAACGGATGCTCCAAAAAGCTGAGGCCTTCCCTTTCCTCTCCCACCACTCATGAAACACTTTCCAGGTGTTTCATGAGTGAGGAGCCTGGGCTCTGCAGCCCATCCTCTGCAAGGATCTCGGCAGCCACTTCCCCTCTGCGCAGCAGCGAGGCCGGGGAGAAGAGGCAGGGAGAACACAGCTCCTTTTCCAAGATGCTGCTGGGACCCTGCCAGAGGGGGTGGAATTCTGCTTTCTACAGCAACAGCCATGGTCCATACATTGTCAAGGCACCAAAACCAGCCCAGTACATAGCAGAGGCTGTGCCGCATGCGGGGACGAGCTGCTGGGCAGCACGTCCTGTGCCCTGCATCCCAGCCCAGGGGCAGTTCCCTCTAGTTAAATCTTTCTCTCAGCAGTAACTTATAAAAGACCTTGGGGGAGAATGGACAATCCTGGTTGCATAAATGGTTTCAAAGCCTGATGGAAAAGTGGCAAAAGTGTTGATGCAAAGTTTTGTTAAGAAAACTTTTGTGTCCCTTTAAAGCATGGTGAAGGAAATTCAGCCCTATGGGAAACACGAGCACAAGGTCAGTGGGCCATGGAAATCTATCACTGGCATTAGAAACAGAGGATAATATGAAACCTCACTTCTCACATGGATAGTATCTTAATTTCTCTTGTTTATGTCTTTTGCCTCAGTTGTTGTGTTCTTCACTTATTTCCATTTTCTTTCCTTCCTTGGTGCTTGTGCTGTTAGCCGTGCTGCTGTACCTGCTGACTTTTTCCACCTTTGCTTTCCCAGCTGATCAGTAGTAGAGATCTGCATGTTGCCTGCTACAAATACAAAGAAGCATTGATTTTGCTATTAGTTGCTAAGGCACAAATAGATTCCAATTCTCATGGAGGCAGTTTTTCCACCTCCATCTCACCAGGAGACAATGCTACTAGTATTTGAAATAATGAAGGTTTTGGTCCAGCCTCTATCACTGTATGAATTGAGCTGTACAATTGCATTTGTTTTATTTTGTATTTCAGTTTTTCTGTGTGGGTGTTAATTTTACCAATCTGTTTTTGTTTCAGGTACCTCTAAGTACTATTTCCAGTAATGGTGTTATTACATTTAAGTTCTTTCTCCATATTTCATCAAAACTACCAGCCAAAAGATCAAAAGCTTTTCTGTGCAAAACAGATTGTTTAAACAGCTGTAATACTTCTTACATGTGTCTGCATCTACTGTATATTTCTATGAAGTACTAAGTATCACACATTTAGGCATCTGCCATCTTAGAAGTGATTTCTGAGTAATGGATGTGAACAAGTCAACTCTTCAGATGGCAACTTTCCGTAGCTGTATTCAATTTTGGAACTGCTATTATTTGATATTACTTCTCTTTCTGGTAAATTTTATTTCCAAATTTCATTTTCATTATGTTTCTTTTTATACCATTTCCATTATCTATCCCAAGGGAGAGACCAGGACAAGCAATTTTGAAATAATAATAACCCAGAAACTACATTTGTATTCTTTTAAAGTTGTGATTTATATCCCCTCTCACAAATCATGGGAATTCATAACAATAGGCTCATCTGAGTTCAAGACGAATGGAAAAACATTCCATTGACTTCAGCACATTTTGATTCAGGACTTGTAGTATGTTCTTTGTAGTATCAGTGAAGCATTTGTGCTTTAATGTATTTCTGTAATGATTGAAAGTATTTCTATAATAAAGACAAATCTTCCATTTTTTTTTTGTTTTCTTTCTGAATCTTTCTGAATTTTTAGCTTCAGGGAGCTCCACAGACTAGTTATACATAAAAGTATAGAGAAAGTCCACTCATAACAGTCTCACAGTTAATGCCTTTGATTTTTACTGATTGCCTGCTTATTCTTGTATAATATAAACTGAAGTTTATTTTCTTTTTCTCTAGACCACTAGCATTTTCTAACGATGCCTTCTAATTGGTTTTCTCTCTGAAGTAGACAACTCCAAAATGTTAAATTCTCTTTATACCACATCTTTCTTCATGTCCCTTTACATTTCCATCACTTAATTCCTTCCAGTTTTGCAAAACCTTGACTAAGATAGTGGTACTGACTGTATTTGCAGAAGGACATGAACTACTGTTGTAAATAATGGCATCAGTTATATGGCGACATTTCTCCTCCCCACTTTTTGGGCCCTCTTACCTTTCTTTTGCTTTTTTGACCTTGTCTGGGCATAACAGTGACTTGGGAAAAGTGACCAGTGACCAGGGAAAAGTCTGAGTCCCTCTCTTTAAATAAAATCATTTATTTAGAGTATGGTAGTGTTTAGGGAATTATTTTTATGCCTGTGTACTCACAGATGGTGGATTCTCTTCCAAAATTCCTTGATCCCCCTTTTATTGACCACTTACAAGACTTCATAATCACTTTAATTATTTCTCACAACAAGCAGCCAATATACCACTGGAGCTGTAGGAAGAGCTTGAGCTATAGGAAGAGCTTACTCCAGAGAGAGGAAAAATGCTCTGTTCTCCACAGACTAAAGGTTTTGTAACAGCAATATGAATGTGGGTGGTAGTGCTGTAGTCGGCTCTAATATAGTAAACTGTTTTCTGAAATGTTGAAGTAAATTTTATTTTAGGTCAGCATTAATTCATTTACAAATTAAAGCATTTAGTTTATTGTTCTCCTGCATAGGCATTAATTTCAAAATTCAGATTTTTTTTTAGTTTTCAGGTAAGAGAGGAGCAGGGAAAAAAGATATCACAGTTTGTATGATTTTATATGTGTGCACATGTCTATAATTAAAATAGGCCAGGGAAAGTCTTTTTTATATTATGTCCAATATAGGACAGAAATAATTTTTGTCCAGCTGAAAGCACAGTAACTGAATTGCATTCCTGGAGGGAATTTTTACTCCCAATGCTTGACATTAGGAATGCATAACACACCAGCTCCTTCTCCTAATGCAGGAATTTTGTCATTAACTTTTTTAGGGGAAAAAGAACAGTCTCCATTGGAGTGTATGAATTTGCTTACTCAACTCCTTTGAGCATTAACTGTCCTCCTCAGGGCCAGCGGGGACACTGCTGTTGCTGGCGGTGCATGGCAATGCACTTTGAGGTGTTTGACATTATTGGACACCTCCTGAAAACATGATAAGAGTAAATTGCATAACCTTTCCAACAGTCTGGTATTGCACTGGGTTAACAAGGAGTTGCACTCGCTGATCCTAGAGGCCAACTTCTGAACTCAGTTAAAGCAGTTTAAATTTTCCCTGAAAGCAGGTCAGCTATTTCAGATTTACATCAATGTAGCAGAGGAGATTTTGGCTACAGGTCTGAATTTGGCTGACATACTTTAATGTAATGAGTTAGCGAAACTACAAAAATAATAGCAGATGCTTTTCTGCTTCTTAAAGCAAAAGATTTTAAGATGCTGGTTTCTTTAAGAACAAAATAATTTGAAACATGTTAGAAAACTCATTCGTCTTATCTGGCAGGAAAAAAAAAAACACTCTAATATTTTAGCTTGGATCTGCTATTAGGCAATGATAGGTCAGCTTCGTTTAAGGACGGAGCTTGTCAAGCTTCTTATAACTTGGCCATAGGTTTTGGAAGACATCTGCAAATCATTGCGTGAATCAGAAAAGTACAAATTCACAACAGCTCTACTCTCTTGAGTTGCGTTTGATATTTCCTGTTTTTTAAGGTTTCCTTGGTATCTAACACATAGGCTGCTTAACACCAGCTGCTCCCAGTGACTCAGATCTGCAGACCTTTGATCGACTTATCTTGTCATGATTAACCAATTTCTTGATACTGAAGGGGATATTACCATTTTTGTGAGTATAAATATTCAGCAAACATCCTCTGCTTTACAGGAGTGTCCCGTACCTAGATATTAGTGTCCATTATACCAAATCAAAGAAGCTCTTAGCAGTGCCTTATCTAAAACCTAAGACATTGTCAGCAATGGTTTGGATTTTGAGCTCTCTGGGCTATTTTTTGAAACTTTTTTTGATTTATGGACCTGCACATGCTGCTAAATGACATGGAGATCTCTATACAGCAAGACTGGTTTCCTTCACTACTCATTTCCTTCAGAAGCTTTTTGGCATACTTCAGGGATATGTGGGTCATGCACAAGAAACACTTACATGAAAATCATATGCATGAGACAGGTAGACTGTGACTACTGTATGTATGTATGTATGCATACACATAGATATGTAAATATCTATATGCGTGTATATATGTGTGTATACATGTTTCCCCATATGTATATGAGCATTTAGTGAGTTGATTTTATGTACTCCATGGACTTGCTAACTTCCAAGGATGGCTGAAATTTGTTGTGGTCAGAGGTAATGGAGGTATCAGCGTGCATGCTGAACTTATTGCCTCCTGCAAGCCTAAATAGGTTTGAATTATGTCAGACATTATTAAGAGGGGCAGGGGTGGGTGGGATCATTCGGTCTGCCTGCCCATAAATCTGTTTATCCAGCATTCACACTTAATTGAGATAAAGACAGTCAGTTTGCCCTGTGGTATTTTGAAGTTCCATATACAAATAGAGACCAGTGCATGATCTACCCACGGTCTCTTTTTCTATGTGAGTCTGAGGACTTTCATATTTTAGTCTCTTTTTTTGCTTATGCCTGGTATGTAATTTTTCAGTAGTCCCATTAGGAAAAAAAAACTCCCAAAACTTATATGTTTTTCAAACCAACATATCAGAACCAGTTCTCATTTAACTCCGAATAATCACGTTTAAAAATATGATCATTTTACATAGCTCTAGGATTTTTTTATATATTTTTTTTTTACTGTAGGGAAAGTGAAGTTTTCACAACCATTCTGCTTTTCTTTTTTAACAGTACTACTCCCTAGAATGGGCATTAGCCCAAAACGCAAATGTTTCAGAAAGTTAAGAAAACACAGGATTATGCTAGAAATCCAGTCTATAGAAGATGTTATGGAATGACTGCGATGTGTTAGCTGTGCCAAAGCTTTCAAAGTGAGCAGGTTGTATGTGGAACATTTGCTTGATCCATAATGGATGTCATAGTTATAGACCAAGATTTATTCCATTGGGAGTTCAGCTTCCAGGTGACAGGCTTGGCTCCTGTCTCGCCTGTGGTCCTATGGTCCTTGCCCTGCTCCGGGCTGGGACTGGAGCTCTGAACAGCAATCTTCCCACTTCCCAAGGGGGATCACGATCATCCCAGTGTGGCTTAACCCCACACGTCCTCTTTGCTTAGAAACCTATGATCCAGTCTTTCAGTGTGCTATCAGTTTGCAACGAACTGTTATTTATACAGTTATACAACAACAACAACAAAAGAAATTCATACTAAACCTTAGTTTTCATTGTAAAGACTGGTGAATTCTACCTAGCTCAGATGTGGTCACCTATGTCTGGCTAATGTTGTCTCAGTGGTTGTTAGCTTTTTCCCACATAGTTTTGTTTTCTTCTGACCTACAGTCTTTTTTTTTTTTTTTTTTTTTTAAGGATTATTATTAGGGTATTGTCTCACGTCTGGGACAAATAGATGGTGATAGGCTGAGTATTTCCTGATAAGCATTTTTCTTGTATTTCCTCAGGTATTGTGGAGATTCTTACTGAAATGGCTTGTCTGCTGCCTCTTTCCATCTCATTGCAACCTTCTTCTTTTGATACAGCCCTATGTAGACAGGCAGGCCAACGACAAAGGAGCTTTAGGATATTCACGATAAAGTTGTAGGAGGACAGATTTCCTCTGTTCCTCCGTTCTCTCTTTTGCTGCCTTCCCATTTCTTGTCTATTGTTGTTGTTTTATGCTCCTTTATCTGTTAAGTGAGCCCTGCACTTGTGTTCTTCAACATTAGGCTCATACTTGTCCTGAGACTGGCCAGAAATGTCAATTGTATCAACATATGCGAAGACAAATTCTCCTATCCCTTTCAAAAAGCCTGATGAACAGTAGCTGAAGAGTCCATAAGAAAAGGGAGCCGAGAAGACCTGCGTGTGTTCTAGATGCGGATCGGAGTCTGGCTACAGAACCCAAGGACCCCTCCGGCCGTAACTTCTAGCCCATGCCCAACGGCAGCATGTGCTGCACGTCAGCACTCTGCTTACACTGAGCCATTTGGAGCCCCACAATCCTGGCCACATGGGCACCAGCAGCTTGTGCAGCTCTGTTTTCTGTTTTGTTTTCTTTTTCTTTTTACCTTTGTTTTGTGCTTTACAACCCTGTGTGTTCTGAGACAAGGCATTCTGTGTTGACTACAGGAGTCTGAAGTGACATGAAGCATCTTCACCTGCTTCACTCTGCTTGAAAAGTCAATTTCTCATGAGATGTCCGTATTTTATGAAGTCCTCCCGGTATTCAATTCTTTCTAAAGCTCCGTTATTGTGAAATGTATGTTCCTTGCCATTTTAAACCAATTTCCCATTAAACAACATCCGCTTAGTCTGGCAGCAATGTGGAGGTCATCTTGGACTTTTAAAAACTTTGTTTTTAATATCTGCCTCATATTCAGGAATGAAAGGATGAGGAATCTCTGCAAACTGTTCATGACTGATTTCCTTGTTTCTGCCAATTGTCTTATGATATTGCCAGTTCATCATTCTATTCTTATTTATATTCATATTGTTAGAGCTAGTAGAAATTTGCAGTGAAACAATATTCATGATGGTTTACTCTTGTGATCGTCACACTATTTTGCATCCTTCATGGGGAAAAAGGCAGCACAGTGCATAGCTCTTATAGTAGGTAGATATATCCTGTCAAACATACTATTTTGCTTTCATACATGGTTTCATGAGGTCTTTAAGATTCCTTTGGCAATAAAAATGTAAATCAGCTTTGCCCTGATACCAAGCTCTGCTAATAGCTACATGCCATGTAGCTCTGTGAATAGCAAGTTTGCAGAATCATAAGGCAGCCATGTGTAGGAATACTTCAGCGCGGTGTATCAGGCATCTGCATTAATTTTTTCACACATTAGATTATTAAAGCAAAACCTATTTTTTGGCAGCCAGTCTTGTTCTCATTTTTAAGGTGCTTTGAAAATGTTGAAGGGAAGCAAAAGCTCTAAGAAACTGAATATGCAAGTTTTGAATATCAGTAAAAGCTTTTCATACTCCGCTTTGCTAGGCCATATTAATTCATTTTAAATTTCTTTTTACACTATTATAGACTTCAAGAATTCTTCTAAAATTAGGCTTCAGAGAAATAGCTTATGTGAAATTGCTTAGATTTAAGTATGAAAAGTGTCACAAATCAGCACGTTTTGGACAAAGTTCTTCAATGCCTGTGAAAAAGGCTGTCAGAGCTGGGCATGAATATCATTTGTCCCGAAGTCTGGAAATATTTCTAAGTAGATAATATTGTTGCCTTGGACTTGCAGTGTTTGAGCAGGGAGCAGTCGAGTGAAGAAAGTCCCAAGCTTGAAAACGCACAATGTTCCTTTCAAGTCTCACTTGCTCTCAGGAACAGTAGCCAAAGATGATCTGATTCTTTTTCCCCATGAAAGAGTGTCTCGGAATATTTTGTGATCTGGTTAGCAGAATTAAGCAAAGAACTGCTGTTTTTAGCTGGTAGAGACTATAATATTTCGAAGAGACGTTCGAAGAAGTATGTAGGCTTGATCTGTCTCCTAGATCTCGATCATCCTGCATTAGAAGAAAGAGAGTATTGCTTTGTTATTCTACTGTAACGTGAGCCCATGAAGCTCAAATACAGATGGGGAAAAGTAGATATGGAATTGGCCCACTTTTGACAAAACTGCAGTAGAATGAATAAAATAGATCTTCTCCCTCATTCCAGGACTTTCTGCATTGTGCAACAATGATGGGGATGGGTGAGAGCAAGGAAACCTTGGGAATAAGGCAAGATGCTCCATTCTGAGACTTTGAAGAAATATATAAATGGCTAGGTTTGGGTCCAAAATAATCCTTGAACTCTTCAGAGTTTTTCATAGTCTTACAGAAAGCTGAGCCTAAATGAAGATGTCCTCAAAAAGGCTCCACATATCTTTACTCTAGGTCCAAATACCTCTCTTGCTCTGAGAAGACACTGACAGAAGAGGTAGCGCACGTTGGAATTCAGGGCAGAGAAAACTACACAGCATTTTAAAAAGTGACTTTCGGAAAATCTGCTGTCCCTTCTGCTTCGCCTCCCTGGGTCTTCTCAAAGAAGCACATGACTTCTGTGAATGGACAGGTCACACACTGAGTAATGTTTTGGCCGCGGATTTGCGAGAGAGGTAATGGATCCTGGCAGGAGAGCGCGCTGGGAGATCCGTCCCATCTGTCAGGATCGGCCGGGGACTCTCGCGGCGCTGGTGCAGGGTATGACCTCCTTGTGGATCATCGCTGCTCGCTAGCATGTGCAGAGCCCGGCTCCTCGGCTCGGCAAGGCTTCGAGCACACGCTAGAGAAGGAAGCTGTTGCCTCCACTTTCTGCTCTGTGCTGCTGTCTCTCTTAGGCTCTTCAGTTTTTAAATTCACTCTTCATTACTCTTCTCATCTGTGAGCTGCTACCTTCCCGAGATGACTCCCAGCAGCAGAGCGAGTCTGTAGCTGTTTAAGCCTCGATCTGCAGTGTAATACGTTTTCTCTCTCTTTGCTCTAGTTTTACTCAGTTCTAAGCAAATACAGTCATTCTGAGTGACTTTTTCCCAAGTTTGAACATACCAGGGGTGAACTTGGCCTGAAGATAGAATGTAACATAATGGACAGAATGTGAATTATTAACTTGGAGGTTAATGAAATCTGAATGACCAGTTTCTCCAAACATACTTTTTAAATATAAAGAGTGAGTTCTTGCTCTCTTTAATCAGATTATTGGCTAAAGTTCAGGAATCATTTGGCAAAATTACTTAGCTGATTCAAGCTAGGTTTACATAATAGTTCATAACAGAGGAAATCCTTGCATTGTGATCACCCTTCAAATTCTAAACTGAAATAAAAAAACCCACAAAACAGATATAAAAATGTTCAGAGAAATATCTTTATCCCAAATAGCTCAGCTGTAACAAGTAGAGTTTGTTGCTTTAAATTTACGACTTGAACCTTCAGAAGACCGTGATTTGTATAAGCAACTTCCATTTTGTTTTGTCTTTGTATAATTGAGTTCTTTTCCTAAGAAAATTAGTTTTCTGATAGAAAATTATTATATTGATTTGCAATTAAATATTCCTTTTAAGATTCATCTAATGTTTCTGTTTGCTAACCGCTTCCTGCATTATATATAATTTTAAGTGAAAATAGAACTTGTCTTTTAAAACTTAAGCAAAATTCTTCAATGCTGCTAAGTTATAAAATGGCAAATGATCGCTTTTTCATTGGCATTCTTGTTTGTGTTTGTGTTTGGGTCAAACTGCCTTTGGATAGAAAGGGAGATTCAAGTAACAATAGAGAAAAACAACTTTCTATTTGTTTTTCTGAAAACAATCTAATCTGCCAAAAATATGTGGAATGTGCTGAATGCATAGGAAAAAAAAAAGATATGGTTCTCATTTAAAACTATTTTTTTTTTTTAGAAGAAATTTTCCCAATAAACAATCAAATGATTATTTCTGATGAGTAAGTCCTTCCAAATTCTGGATGTAGCAGATCTTAGACCCTCAAACTTTTTGTTCTACCTTGGAGAGGAAAAAGGGAATTTTTATATTATTCAAATCCAAATCAGTCTTTCAATGTGAATGAACTCATTATTAACTTGGCAAAACTGAGTAAATAGAATAGGGAGGATGTTCCCTCTGGAGCTGTGAAAGAGTTTATATCTGTCACGAGTTTATCCTTTAACATATTTTGTTTCCTTGGGGCAAGGAAACACCTCTGTCTTTAAAAAAGCTCCAGCAGCAGATATATATTGCTTAATATGATTATTTTAAAATTAATTTAAAAAATCTAAATTCAAAAGAGGTAAGTAGCTTGTCGTTATTCCTAAATAAGCAAACAATTTTTAAAACAGAGACACTAATTAAAAAAGAAAATACATGAGAAAGGCATGCTTGCTATTTTTTTAAAAAAAGAACTTCTGTTGACTTTGCTAATAAGCAAACGCTCCGAAATACTGAGGCTGGCCGTGCAGTCACCAGCCCCTCGGAAACCTTGCTAAAACCCGCAGGCAGGCGGTGCGAGGACTCGCCAGCGCTAGCAGTGGGCAGGCGGCGAGGCTTTAATATTCGGTATCCAAAGGAATTTCCAGCTTGCGCATTAGGTGTCACTGCTGCCTAATCACTTGGGATGGAGCTGCTGTGCAAAGAGCTAAGGGACCACGTGATAATATAAACACACAGATACTGCGGACGAGCTGTGGGTAAAACTCTTTTTCTTCATTTCTCTTTTTGTCGAAGTCCTTCTGTGCAGCTCTTCATGAACGGAGGTTTATTTAGATGGGAAGCTTTGGAGGACACTCACTGCCGCGGCCCATGGGCAGTTTATTGAGCAACACGACCTGCCTAAAATCCTCGTATCTGCTACAACAGCCTTAAAATGTTGGTGGCAGAGGGGGCTTTGCTAGGTAGCAGTTCAGGGCAGGGAAGGAATAAAATATAGCTGTGGAATGCGTGTGTTTAGAAACAAAGCTTTCTTTAAAAATTTCCTTGTTGCGGCTAAATCAAAGGACACTGAATATTTTGGCCCAGGAAAGTATGATTAAACCCAGCCTTTAATCATCTTTTATAATTTCATACTCGATTTTTCGTTCTCTCCCCTCCACGAACATGTGTTCCGCAGACCCAGCGCCCAGTTAAAGGCAGACCTTAGAGTTTTTTTTCTGTCGCAGTTTAAATCTTTGCTTCTTTAAGAGTTACATTAACCATGTAATCTACGCACATGGGCAAAGAGGCGCAGCTAGGAACAAGAACCAACTACAGTCCCAACTGTTTAAAAGAGCCAGGTTCTTATATTCCTTTCTCACTAGGACGTGAGAACCCTGTCTTGTCTCATGCAACAGTTTCAGGCATAGACCACCATAGAGAACCTCTTCTCTGGGTGGCAGAGGGAAAGTTCAAAATTGCTTAAAAAGTCTACAGTTGGTTTAAGAACCTCCTCATGGTGGGCCCTTGGGGTGACCCCCTTCTCTGGGGAATAGGAGGATAGGCTTTAGGGATGCTGCTTTGGGAAGGAGGGGAGATGGAGCTGGGAAACCCGGAGAGGGATTTGGCTACTGCTGTAGTGCAACCTGGCTAACACAACGGGAGGGCAGCCCTTGTCTCCGAGATATTTGGGGAAATCTGATCTGCCTTTGCCTGTGGCACCCCTGGCCTGCAATGGTGTTGTAGCGTTGTGGGAGCTCATCCCTTTACAGAATCCACAAAAGAGTCTCTTTTCTCCTTTCACCATGATCACCCACCATCTGGGGGTATTTTTATATATATATATATATATATATATGTATATACACACACAATATACATATACTTTACTAAAGTTATTCTGTCCCAGGTCAGGGAGAGGAGCTCAGTGACCTGATGTTTCTCATTGCTCTGCTGTTATATGATTTTGTAATTCTTTCTTGCTCTTGTCCTGTTTTCGATTGTAGCCTACATATTTAGCTTTAATGTCAGACAGCTCATGATATACATCTCCTCTGATGTAAGATATGCAGCAGCATGTGAGACGAATTGTGCCCTACAAGTGCCTGCTCCTACCCAGGAAATATTAAAGGCTCTTTAGCTCAGCTGCAGATTCCTATCAGAGTTGATCAGAGGGATCCCATACTTGGTGACTTGAATCACCAGTTTTAACAATGATAGAAGAAGTAAGCTTCTATTTTTAAAATAGTGATGTTTACACTTGTTCAGCTTTTTTCTTTTTTTTTTTTTTTCTTCTGAGAGGTTTTCCTATAAAAGGTTCATTTTCATTGGTTACAAAAGCAGTTAAAACAAGTGAACACTTCATGCTCAATTTATTTTTTATCTTTTTTAAAGGACAAAAAGTCTATCCAGAAAGGACACATAATATCTAGAAATATTTATTAAAGCAATTAAATAGTTTTATGGTTATCCAGATTCTCAGTGTTTGCATTTTTATTCCTTCAGAAATCGCAAATGAAGCATTGCTTGTTTAGTGAATTATAACTCTTACTGCGGATTTATTCAAGCTGCATTTGGCTGGAGACTGTAACTCTGCTGTTAATGGTTAAAACATAACATTCTCAATTTCAGTAATTTACTTATCAGACAGTGTGGAGTAAATAAGGAAATAATTAGCAAATCATTGTTTTGCACATAAAGCTAATACAAAGCTAATGATTAGATGAAAGAAGAGATAACTGTAGGTAATGACATGAGGTGCATGGTCTGTGCACTGAAGACATGGTGTGCAAGAGGCACCGTGTTTCTCAAGGTAATCTCTGTCTTCGGCGGGACTTCTGAAAGTGCCCAACCAGCTCCAGACATCACCTCCATTTTCATCAGTGAGAGATGAAGTCAACCAGGTACTATGGGAAATCGTTGCATCTTCTGATGCCTTTGAAAAAATGGGTGCCTTTTCTCCAAGATCTGCTGGATTTACTCTGTTCAGTGATTCAAACAGAGAAATTCATTTTCTTGCTCTTTTTTATAACCATCTCACCTACTTTCTCAGCAGTGTAAAATAAAGAAAAAAAATATCTCTGCTCTTATGAGCTAACTTAAATGTGCTGGGCAAATTCAGGCAAATATTTTCGCTTTTTATTTTTTAAAACAGAATCCAAAAGTACCTCTAGTTGGGAGAAATATAAATATCAAAACTTGCTCAATTGCAAAGACTGAAAATAATGTAAATATTTAATGTAGTGCATGACTTTGCAACATATTTATAAGGTGAGCTGACCTCAAAAGTTTCCTGAACTACACATAACTACAGAATTGCACCTTTTATCTCATTAGAATTTGAGGAGGGTTCATTGATTCAGAATATTTTCTGAAGTGTACTTAAACAGTTTTCAGGTGCTAAATCTTGGCCTTAATATAGAGTGTTAGAAAATCAAATATAACTCTAAGCAGGTCTATTTTTTTTTTTATAATAAAAATATCTTTAAATAGAAAAAAATATTAGGTGTTATGAAGCAGCAAATGTTATCCAACCTGTTAGAATTGTTGCACCGGTTTTATATGCTGTTTTGGCTTGTGTAAATTAAAATTTATCTGAGTGACTGGTGACACTGGTAGCCTGTGTCCTTCTACTCAAGGGACCAAAAGTTTGGTAATCAGGGGGCTTCAGCATAGACACCAAAGTACTGGGACAATAGAGGCTGCTCGGCCCTTTGGCCAGCAAGGTGAGAAGGCGTTGCAGAAGCCAGCGGGCCTTGAAAAGCAGAGGTTTACCTCTTGCCTCTGAGGTGAGCCCCAATCCCACCTCCTCCGTGCAAGGTGCTTGACTGGCCTGACAACCAGCCCATGCCCTCACTTGAAGGAGAACAAGGCCAAGGGGACATCCCGGAGGGGGACTGTGTGAGCAGGTAGGGGCAGAGCCGTCCTGCATGGTCGGTGGTTGGTGTTCCCTACGTGGCGGCAACCGGAACATCTCGCCCAGCCCCGTCGTGCTTGCCTCCGTGAAGCTCCAGGAACCCCTTACAACACTTGCGGCTCTACTGCAACAGCCGTTGAACAATTGGCCACGAGGAGGCAATAGACCCAAGCTGGGCATTTTGGTGACAACCTTCCCAACCCTCCCTGGAGCTGCAGGATCCGTGAGGGCCGTCGCCCTGCAGAGGTATTTCCTTGGGCGCACTTGGGGCGGAAGGAAAGGCCAGCCTGAAGATTGTTATGTCTGGAGAAAATACTGTTTTTCTTTGCAGATGTTTCTTTTAGAAGAAAGGTGTTTCAAAGAAAAGTTGGGCTCAGCATATTAAGCCTGCCTCAAATGGATATGTCACTTTTATTGGAATTCTAATTAAATGTAGGCTCATAAAAAGTATACCTTCCCAATTTAGATGTGGCTGGCTCTCATGTCCATACGATTCCAAAACTTATGACGACAGATTAATGACTAGGCTAAAAGTCTGTCATAACCTGCTAGGATAAAGCTAATCCAAATCGACTATATGCCATGATTTTATGACACAAAGTTATTGAAAAGTACAAGAATAATTAAGTGGAAATATAATAGAGGAAGCATTTTCTCAGCTCTGGCTCTGGGGCAGAGCCTGCCACCTGATACGGCTGGTTAGAATAGCAGGTCTAGAGCAGGAATACATTTTATGCTACTTTCTGAAGAAATTGTGGCTCAAGTAGCCCGTCACTGAAAGTCATTCTGGAGAAAAGTATGACAGCTTTGACAGCTGTAAAACAGAGGTGCCTTGTTTAACTGAGTGACACTAATTGCAGGTAAAAGCTCTATAAACACCCCTTTTTGTTCTCTGGAAGCTGGACAACATACAATGAAACTCCGGCATAGCAAAAATGCCGTCTCTAAATAAGCAGAAAATAACCGTACTTGTTTAATTGACCACAGATAAGAAAATAAACTAGGATCACTTAGGCTTCATTTTTGCTCTCAGCTATGCTTAGAGCGGTCTTTGGAGCCCCTCCGCCTGTAGTGTTCCATGGCCCAACTTTTATGTGGGATCAGCTATGCCCAGAGCCAGTCTGGTCAGCTTCATAAACTCATATAATTTTGGTGCAACTCCCCAGCTGACCTGCGGGTGCAGTGCAGACGCTTGGGCTAACGCTGAGGACCCCGGACCCAAACCAGCGGCAGGGCAGTAGAGGCAGCGCTGCGCTCTGCCAGAGCTCACCCGCCTGACTGATGAAGAGGCTGAAATTGCTGCTTAGATGTGGTTGCTTGCTATAGCTCAATCTGATTTAAGGAACAGATTAGCTAAGTACTACATAAACTGCAGGTGATTTTGATCTCAGCTCTCCTTGCCTGTCCAAAGTACAGGAGTCTCCTCTACACTGTTCATTTGGGCTCCTCCATAGCCAGCAGAGGGAGAGGTGCTTCCAGAGGATAAATCCCCCAGGAACAGGAGACACTTGGCTACTTGTGCTGCGCGGCTGTTGTGTGTCGGTTTATTCACACTGGTGGCAGCAGAGATGTTGGCACCAAGAAAAGAAGTGACTTGTTGATTGTTTTAAAATCCCCAAATACTGCGCGCTTTAGTTCCTTGTCATGATTATGACACCGTGGCTTAATTTATTTCAGATACTTTGGTAAGAACAATATTTTAAGTGTTACCGTGCTAAGTACTACATCCATGTGGAAGCAAAGAATCTAAAATGCAGCGGGATTCTGACTTGCGGTTAGGAATGTGCGGCACTGCGAAGGCGAGGCAAGCTGGGAGGAGAAGAGAGGTGAACACGGTGGGAGCAGGAGCCTGGCGGGAGGACGGGGCCGCCCTGGTGCTGGGCACAGCGTGAGCTCCCTTGCCGCAGGCTCCAGTCTGCAGGTGTGGCCAAACCTTCATCTGCCACACTGGCAGTAAGGACGCAGGGATGTTGTCACCGGTAGCTCGAACACCCTGCATTAAGCCATTTTTTAGCACTCGTGCTGAAAACTTTTGTGTCCTTTCCTCCTCTGTGTCTCTGAAGAGCCGCACAGCATCCCGCAGCGCCAGATGTGTGCGGCCAGAGGTGCGCGGCCAGATGTGAGCAGCCAGATGTGCGAGAGCGCCGGGGCCCTCCAGAGGGAGCTCCCGCACGGGGAATGGCAGCGGTCCTGCAGCCTCCCTAAGGACCGTGCGGCACTTTTAGACACTAATATACCTGTATAAACACATCGCATATAAATACATTTTATATATATATGCTATACAAAAATACAATTACTTTTTTAAAACTCTTTTTAAAAATCTGCATTTTGAGGAAGTTATCCTGCCAGTGCCATTACTGTGCTCTGATTACCAGGGATAGCTCTCTTTTCAGCAGACCCTGTATCTAGTTTTCTAATAATCTTTGCTGAATTTTAGTCTCTTTCAAACTCCTGACTGCAGAGTAATAATAAAATTTTAAGATAACTATATTACAAAACAGAGCCAAAGGGGGTAGGTTGCTCTTAGAAAAGTTGAAATAACTGAAACACAGGCAACTAGGGAGCTTGCAAAAAAAAGTACTACTTAGATCTTTGCAACATGGAAATAAACATGAAGTTTAATGCACTTTTCCTATATTATAAAGTAGTTTATTTTAAAACTCTAGTCTGCCCTGGAGTTGTGAAGAATGTTAAATACATTGCCAATTGGAAATGTGACTGTTTATTTTAAGTGACACCTGTAGGTTAGAAACGAAAAAGAAAATCACACTCAAAAGAGGAATTCATTAAATTGAAATAGCCTGAGTAATGAGCACAATATCTCACTCCAGCAAAAAAGTGTAAGGCAAGAGCTTGCTTGCTGGAGACTTTCTGGCTTCTCTATGTAGTTTTCAATCCCACATTGCTAAACGGCATAAATACTTAGAAGCTCTGGGTATTTTCATTTACTATTGTTAGACAGAAAACATGCTCCAGTTTCTTTAAACCTTATTTCGTTGAATATGGCTGAGTCATAGAAAAAGTCATTCCATCATGTCTAGAAACTGCTTTTATTCAGAGCACTTGTCAGGAAAGAAAATAAACAAGAATTAGTTCCTGCCACCATTCATTTCAGAACAGTTACAACCAATATAATTAGGTCTCAGATTTAGAAGAAAAAAAAAAAGGTCTGAATGAAAAGATATAAGATTATGTGTGTCAGTTGCCGAGTATTTGGCATGAACAGCTTTTCCAACACTTGCTCTGGTTATTATAAGGTTTGAGTTGTAAATGGCTTCATTCAGCAGCAAACCTGTCAGGTTGAAGAGCTTTTCATTAAATGTTTGATGTAGAATTTTTTAATCAGTGCACAAATAAAACAAATTATTAAAGCACTACATCAGCTACGGCACGTGCAGTGGGGATGAACAGGTGATGTAATTGGTGGGGAACAGCAGCCACATTCTCAAACGAAGGGCCTCGAGCTGTTGAGCTTGCTGCCCCTGGAGGTGAAACAGAGCCCGAGTCTTAACCTGTGTCTTGAAAGTGGTAAGAGGCACCTACCAAAGACCTTTCCAAAAAACCTGGTGATAAATTATCCTTGTCGATCTCTCCCTTCAGGAGAAGCTGGGGCGGGATCTCCTAGGTTTTGTCTATGAAAGGGAAAAGACACGTTTCACATTCTTGAGTTTTTACCTGCATTCTCTGATGTACAGGAAGGCAGCACTGCAGGATCTACTTTAAGAATGAAAAATACGCTGTGATTCCAGCACGCCAGCCAGGGTTACTGGCTATAACTGTGCTGAAGTGATGGTGGGTGTACTCTGACTCCTGCAGCTGAGCCTCTGATATGGGTATTATTAAAATTCTAGCTTAAGAATGCCCCTTCTTTTAGCCAACCGAGCCAGTGAAGTTTCTGCAAACAGCAGCAGTTTGATGTTGTCAGTTAGCTGAACAATTCAGTGGGCAGTTGATTTATGTTCACCAGATCAAACAAAACAAAACAACAAGACGCAGCCATCAGAAACAGCATTGCTCTGCACTTCCTAGCATGTGGATCTGTTAGGCTTTGAATGTTAGGGTGACTGCCTTCACATTTATGCCTGGGCTAAGATATGAGACTTCTGCTTATTTGTTTAATTTTGCTTTCCTGTCTTTGAAGAAATTATCCTCATTGTTATTGGGTAGCTAATACAAAAGAGGACCCTTGTGTTTTGCTCCGAAGGCTGCAGCGAAGCAGTTTCAGACATTCGGCACACACAGCAAAACTCGAACTCTGCTCCTGCTCCAGAGCCCTGAGCCAGCCGGCGTTAGGAGGTGAGAGACCTGTGCGGGTTGCAGTTTAAATGTCTGGGTTAAATACAACCCATACGTTAAAATCGCAGCCCAACAGGCACCTCGCCTGTCCCTGCGGCCACCAGCCCTGACGCAGGGGCTCCCTGTCCCTCCCGGTGTGCCCGGCTGCCGGCACAGAAAGTTCCCTAAGCTCCCTCTAGAAAGTTCCCTAAGCTCCCTCTCTCCCTCCCTCTTAGTCATAATTGCTGTCTCACCTCCAATATATATATATTTTTAAAGCTACCACATATTAAGGAAAAAAAGCTCTATGATGATAGAGTAGTTTTTAAAAATGTTTCCAAAAATGTTCAGAAAACCTTCCATTTTCCTTCAATTTATGACAGTTTTTAAAAAGAAGGTAATTTTTTCAAACTCAGCAAGTTAGCATGTTTTAGTTTATTTTTGTGATGCTTTTAAAACACAGTTTAACTATGTTTGAGCTATTCTCAAGGTCCTAAGTTTGAAAGTTCCCAGTTACAAAATGTGAAAAATTTTGTGTTTTTCTAAATATTCTAAAGATAGATACAAGGAGATGCTAGCACCAACCATTCTGGAGGAAGGATGACCCAGCACCTAATAACAGTCCTGTAAACCCTGAGGAGTTTTGTTTCTTCTTTGATCCCCTAAAGGTGACCTTACATACCCATTTCAGGGCTTGCCTGGCTATTTCCTGATCAGGGTTTTCAAAAACAACAAATTTGTAAGAAATTAACCCCCCAGAAAGTGCCCAGCTGCCTGTTCCAAAGTTCCTCTCTTGCCGAGTCGTTCCCATCCTCTTCTCGATAGAGGTTTAGCAGCCGCAGCAGCCTCCTGGGCCAGCTCTCCCTCTGCGACTGCCTCCCCAGTGGTGAGCGGCCATGGCTCTCATCCCCTTGTAGACTCCGGTAACTCCCGTGGCACTTCTTCAGCATCCCATTTTCCACTCATGTATTCAGCAAGACCTTTTCCCTCTTATGGAGGGCCATCTCTTATGGCTTTCCGCACATGAGCATTGCTGCTCCATTGCTCCATCGCTGCTCATTTTTTTGTTGTTATCATTGCTCCAGTATCCTCTACATAATCAAGCCAGTGTGTTTTCTTTTCCTAAAGAAAAATCACTCTGTTGCTGTCTGACCATTTAGCTTCTGTTTAAACCTGTGCTCTCCTCAGCCCTGTTTCTCTGGTGCTGTGCTGAGTGCCACTGGATCCTCTGGCAATGGTTGGGTCGGGTTTTGCTCTTGACTTTAGCTATATAAAACAGTCCTTGACACAGCTTGAAGCTTCACAAGAGCGAGTTGACTCTCTTTCCATGACGAAGATACCTTTCCCAACGGTGCTCCTAGTCAAGCTTGCTAAAGCCAAATGATTTTCAGTGGCGCTGTTGGAAGGATGAGATTTAATTTCTGTGATTTGATATGGGTAAATATATGGCTTATTTACCCTTATAGAATACTCCATCCACACATGCTTCCTTGCAATTTATTAAGGGAGCTTGAAAGACTTTTTGATGATAAATTTACTTTCATTCACAAGGAATTTACTTTCATTCTTGCTTTTAGCAATGATAAACATTACTTTCAAAAGAAGGAACTAGTTTATTGTGTCATTCTGGTATACCTGTTTAACCAGTGGGAAGTCTGGGTTGGGATTTCTGGTTTTGTTTTGGTTTTGTTTTTTTTATTTAACATTGCATGTTGACTTAGTTGGTAGCATCACTATTAGCTAGCAGAGGCTATGGGCTGCTATGGGCTGCTGAACATGGAAGGAAAACTCTGTCTGTGGAGCTCTCACTGCACTTGTTTTCTAGAAGCGCCGGGCAGCCTTTTTAATTTGCCTGCCTCATATATGACTTTGCAAATATAAGTGTTTTTGGAATATGCAGTACGCTGTTTGATTCATGATATATAAGATAGGAGAAAAGGAAATCAGGTTTCACGGTATGTACTTTACTTGTTGTCTTCTCGATTTTCTATCACTTTGTCATGTTGTTTTTTCCTTTTTCGTGCTACCACACTGAAGCGGGTGGATGAACCCTCTGTCACAACTTACTACATTGCAAATTCCAACAGGTTATTTAAAAAGCAAATATTGCCCCATTTGTTTTCTTGTATTGTCACCTAAGATTAATTAATTTCTCTTTGCAACATGAAGATATTAAAATACTTCTCTCTTTCAACGAGAGAATAACATATGCAAAAGAAACCTGCAAATGTAACAAGCAAACCATTAAGAAAGTCATGAAGTGAAAACTGATGTTTATTTAACGTAAAATATAGAACATGCTTTGAAAATCCAGTCTGGAAATCACCAACCTACAAGCACTAGTTTTGTAAATGTTTTTCTAGGAGCAACTAGGGGAGACATTATTGCCCGAGTTTCAGATCTCTGAAATATTTACAAATAACTCAGAATATTATGCTGCATTTTTTTTCCTCTGTAGTCACTTCTTAGCCCTGTTACATTATAACGATTGATCACAGATGCAGGATGAAATGTTGGCCCCACTGAATCCATGGGAGTTCTTCTATTGACTTCAGAGAAGCCAGGATTTTACCCCTGGCTTTACAGCAGCCCAGTGCAACAAACACGATTCTGTACTGCAGCTAAAATAAAACGCACGGCACATTCGGTGTTACAAGAAGGAAAGCAAAGCTGTGCCCTTTCCAAAACCAGTATTGTGCATCTATATGCTTTTGATTAAACTTATGTTTTTGCACCTGTTGGGGTAAAAGCAATAAAAAGTCAAACTGCTGTAGTTTTTCTGGTATGTGTGTCTAATTTTATAACACATACTGCAATAGTTCACCCTAAATTAAAAATCGGAAGTTAAAGGTTTTTTTCATAAACTAGTAATATAATCTCTATGTCACATGTGAAAGTACCGTGTAATTTATATAGTCATGATGTCAGTAGTATATTATGTAAGTTCTTAGTGGTGAATGAGGTTTAGTAGTGCAGACTGATTTTTGTTTTACGTGATGTGACTTTTAGTCATTTTCTACTAGCAAAAGTATTTTAACTCTTGGGCTGCTTTGACCTTCTGTTTCTTCATGACAGGGCTGCTCTTTACATTCACCTAAACCAAACTAGCTGCGAACTTTCTGTACCTGTGTTTGGGTGAAATCCTGGCTCTTGTGCCTGGGAGCGAGCACCCGGTTTCTTCTTTCCTTCTAAATTGTCACAATTATTAACTTTGCAACTGCATGGGAAGCACTCGAGCTATTACTTGTCGTCTCCTTCTCAGCTCCTAGAAGAGAAACTATGGCAGAAATTTGACTCTCCTGCACAAAGCCCAACTAAGCAGACTATGCTGAGAACTTTAATAGGGGCTATAAATCCACTTGCTGTGGGCTGTGGGGAGGCTCCATTACGGTCCCTCTGCAGCCCTAGTCTGGGAGCTAGAAAATGAACCCCTCCCAGTTTACCCCTTTACCCTTGATCGACAAATCTTAGAGCTTCTGAGAAGCTTCTCTGCTAGGCCAGTTAATGATTTTTTCTCTATCCCTCAGAAGGGAAGGGACTGTCTGTTTAAAAAATAATAATTGCACCTACAATGTCTTTTAGATCTTATTCCCATGTGATCCCATTATTTTTACCCGTAAATACAGCTGTTTCTCTTTTCCATTAATAGTTAGAGATGTGACAAGATGAGGGAGATTTGAATATGTAGAAAAAATCACATTTTTTCCTTCTTGCTTAAATATGGTTTCCTAAGTAGACTCTGGAAGAATAGTAGGAAAATAATGTCACGTCTTTCACCTCTCATGCCTCCCATTTTGTTCCTGGGATTAAAACAAACAAACCAACAAAAAAACTAGGCAGAAAAACAGACTCCAAACCCCTGCCAAGCAGCAAAAATCTCTACAGACCTCCATACTTGCATACTGCCCGAAAAGCCTGTGTGAAACCATCTCCATCTCCACACGCTCAACCAGCATTCTCAGTTAAGATATAGCTGTTATTCAGACAAATGTAGCATCAAAAAGGGTAAATAAATATGAAAGTAACAATGCAGAGGATCTCCAGGGGAATTATAATGTCAATAATTTTGTGGTCTCAGCACCAGAAAGCATAAAATGATGGCACCTATCTATGGGGGAAATACTTTTTCTTTGAGTTGTTGGAGACACCGGGAATGTGGGCACATTGAAATCTGAAGGAGAGGAGATCAGGGCAACGCTGTGCACTTCTATCCTGCGTGCGTGGAGCAGGAGAGCAGATGAAAAAACAGGAGAGAGACCTCAGACTCATGGATCTTGCTAATGCCCTGGTTATTTTCCATGAGAGGGAAGGCCATCATACCTCTCTCTACACGTGTTTCCTTCCATCGAGGTCTGGCGTGGGGGAAGGATTATGTCTCTTTTCTCTTGTCCTGTCTTACACAGCACGAACATAGCCCGCACCTCCTTATATTTTACCAAGGGCAGGAAGAAACACGGAGTAAGATTAACATTGTGTAACTCGGAAAAGTTAAAAGCCATCACTTAAAGTGCTGCTTCAAGCGCAGTTAGATGTACCCGGCCAGCATGTCTCCAGCCTTCACGGGCCTTCGTGTCTGGAAAGAGCCTCCGGCAACATCTAGCCCTGTGAGTAATAGCAAATACTGTTACTGTCCTTCAGGCACTTGGCAGTTCAATTCAAATGGCGAAGTCTGGGGCTTATGTGATTCGATACCTCGTATGTAATCTTCCAGGAATTGGAAAAGAAACTGGAACATTTTGAGGCTGTGGCTTGTGCAACCTAACTGTGGTGAAATGCGGAGAGCTCCTGCTTGGTGCATCCAAATTTGATTCAGATTGCAGAGGAAAGCTGTCAAAATATCAAGCCTCTATTTGACCCATTCTCTGAGTGTCACACGGTGTCTGTAAGAGTGCTGGGGTCACAGACATCATTCAGAAATAGGAGAGAATTAAGATTCCAGTTCAATGTTGTAAAACACAGGAGGTGTTATAAGGCATCTTTATTTCGAGGAATTAATACTATTATATAGCAATTAATATTATTATGGGATCCAATATGCTCGCATATAAATTAATATTGTGGATGTAAGTTGAATAAACAGGGCACATTAGCCCTCTCCTCAGCAACTGCTCTTTGCATTACAACTGTTGCTCTGCATCCCTTTATTTTACGTTATGCACTTGAGATAGAGGAGCGTCATTACGCACAGATGACACTGTCAGACAAACAGGTGAAAGCACGCACTTAAAGCAAAGAAATGCGGATGCCGCTTGCTTGGTACCCCACACGAGTGCTTCACACCCATGATATGTCGCCCTTCTTCCTCTCCAGCCCTCCAGAGAAATGTCAAGGTTGAGCAGGGACGTTGCCTGCTGTTTAAATTTCAGCTAATTCAGCCAACAGACGTTTTAATGCAGAATCCTCCTTAACTTCTGGTTAACTTTGCTCCTTCTTCACCTTCTGTGGCAGCTTTAGAACTAGTCTGGGACTTCCTAATGAGCCCCTGAAGCTGCAGGGAGAGCTTGGTCCCCCTCGCTCGTATCCTTTTCACTCTGTTACTAAAATAAGTAGAAATAAGATCCAAAGAGATGTCATAATTAAGGAACAAAGCGTTGCACAAAACCAGTAGATTTATATTTGTTCAAGATATTACTAGTATCACTAGACATTAAACAGGATAATTTATACCCGCCTTTGAAATTGCATTTCGCTGTGATCACAGATTAAAGAATAAGTTAAGATCTAGAAATCAATTATCCGCTTACCATCTTATTTCTAAACTTTTCTTTTGTGTGACTGGTATAGTCACTCTTTACTACCAGAGGAAAAAAAAGTTTTGAATCACATTTTTTTTTACTCTTTGAGGCTAGTTTCACATGATAAATGTGGAGAACTTAAGTTTTTTAGCAGCATGTAAGAAGGTGAATAAATTACTGTTCGATTAGACTATAAGAAATTGCTGAAAAGTACTTGTAATGAGATAATTGCAAGTGCCAAAACTGAGTAACACTCAGTGCTGGCAGCAGCTTAGTTAAACATGTGGTTAATGATGTTATAGCAAGAACAGGTATGTAAAATACTCAGCTGCGCCAGCAGTAAATATTAATTTTATGTGACAGCAATAGTGTCTTACTGAAACTGATATTTGACATGCAAAACTCCTATAATTATTTTAATATCTTTACTTACTAGTGATTTTAATGATATGACAAAGATTTTAGGTGTTTGCTGAAACAGCACTACTGTCATTTACTATCATTCAAACTAAATGTCATTCTAATTCACTTCGCTGCAGAAGTCTGAGTACTTTTCATACCAATTAAGCTACCACTGTAAAGACTATGTCCCTCATTTGGGGTTTTAGGTTTTATAATTAAAGAATCAAAATGACAAAGACCTATCTGGAAAACATTTATTAGAACATATAATACAGGTAAGTATTTAAGTAGTGATTTTGCCATCAAAAAGAAGTAGCTTTGTAAGAGCCTGAGTATAAAAATAGAAAAGAAACATAAGACTTTATAACTTTAAATTAATTATGAAACAGCATTACTGATAAAACAGGTAGTGCCTCATGTGGTTGAGCACTCAGTTCTTTTCATTACAAGTTTCTTCAGTCACTCCAGAAACATTACCCTGTTGTGAACCATTCAGGATGAAGTTTCCCATGCTGGGTGTCTGCCTCAGGCTGGAGCATTTTGGGAAGCTTCTTTGCAAATTCAATCATTCCAGAAACGGTACTCTAGAAAAATAAGTTTCTGTGCTGAACATTACCCCAGATCCCTCAGGTTGTCTGCTGGGAACATCTAGGGCTCTTGGAGCAGGAGCTGCAGAATGATGGGCTTGCTGTCACAGGATAGGCCTTGGATTAGCTTAATTAGCTTGGATTAACAATTTCATTCTGGTCTCCCGGGGAATCCTGGAGAAAGCACTGCGGGAGCATCCATAGCTTCAGGCCTGGGCACGGCCACCATCTGTAAAAAAGACCCAGGACATAAATGCTGGGATGACACCTGAGTGAGAGGCACGAGGCCTCTTCCCACACTTCAGGCTTTGTGTCACGACCTTAAATAACACCGCCGAGCTTCTGTATGCTAAAGCCCTTCCGCCGCTGCAGAAGTGACTGTGATTATTAATTTAGCCATCTCCATAGTTTATAATTTCAGCAAGTTTAGAGGTAAGGCACTTCACAAGCCTCGGTGTGCAGTTTCCAAGGAAAATATCTGGGGAAAAGAAGACTTACAGCCACAGAAATATTGAGCCTTATCCTAAGAAGTTAAATGAGTTCAAATTCTATCACTGGTGACAGGATCCACTTCTTAAATCTGCTGCTTAAATCCTGCATAAAGTGCTGGTGAATCCTTAAAAGCTGAGGGCAGCTAGTTAAGTAGTCTCGTAAGAGCGTGCAGAAGCACAGTGTTGTTAGGAGCAGTGTGCTCTGCTATTGCCATCTGCAGCTCCTGATCCCGGCACTCAGAGCGACTCTCCTCTGCTGATGGAGGGGCAGAGAGAAGCAAAACGAGCAAAACACCCGCAAAATGAGCAAAACACACCAAAACCCAGCATTAGGATTAATCCAACCGGCAGGCAGGGATGGGCCGTTCAATACAGGGACGCTGTCCCCTGCGCGGGGGATTTAGGGTTGTCTCTTGGTCACCTGCAGCAGCTGCCGGCGAGACGAGAGCGACGAGGTACTTTCTGATATAACAAAACGCAGAAAAGGAAAGCGCTGAACTATTTCTAGGGTGGAATAGTAGCTTATATTATAGGGTGTATAAATATATGTAATATTACATCTTATATATAATAGACTATATATAAATAACTGATTTAAAAAGCCCACTCTTTTTCAAGCCTGACAGGGCTGGACCCCACAGCCACCGTGCTGCCCCCAGCCTGGCTGCCCGCCCCATGAGCCCCCAGAAGCAGCCACATCCAGAGCCCCAGATCCCCCTAGCCGCAATTCCAGGTCCCCAGGTGCCCATTCCCAGATCTCAGTTCCCATTCCCAGATCCCCAGTGCCAGATCTCCACTCCTTGATCCCTGATCCCTAGTCTCTAGTCCAAGAGCCCTAGACTCCCAGTACCTGCTCCCAAATTCTCAGTCCCCAGTCCCAGATCCCACTGCCTGGTCCCAGATCTCAGTGCCCGGTCCCAGCACCACAGTGACAAATCCCCACTTCTTGATCCCAGCTCCCTGGTCCCAGCTCCCCACCCCACATCCCTATTCCCTGATCCAGCATCCCCAGTACCAAATCGCTACTCCCAGATTCCCATTTCCAGACCCCAGTGGCAGCTCCCAGATCCCCGCTTCCACACCCCAGTGGCTGCTCCCACATCCCCAGATCCCCACTCGTTGCTCCCAGGTCCCTAGTGCCGGTTCCAGAGCCAAGTCCCAGTCCCAGCTCCCCGGGCCCCACTCCTTTTTCCCAGCTCCTCAGTACCGCATGCCCGGATTCCCAGCGCCCCGTTCCCGCGCTCCCGAACCCGCTCCCAGCCTCGGATCCCCCAGCGCTGGCCC
>VZSV01000109.1:2388796-2406414 GCA_013398735.1 Nothocercus julius | reverse complement strand
GCGTGCGGCTTTTTGCGGGAGGGGGCTCGCTGCTGCAAGGGAAAGGCCGATTTTCTGTGGAAAAGCGTTGGAAGTTCCCCGCTTGGCGTCTTCTAACTTTCTCGTGGCGAACGAGGCTGCCAGTAGCAAAAGGCTGAAAATTCTTCTTAAAAAAAAATAAAGAAAGAAAAAAAAAAGGCTAAAATCCTTATTTGTGACTCCTTAATCCCAAGGGAGATGTAGAGGTCGCAGAGCACTAGGGAAAAGTGTGATTAATGATCGGTGATTAGTGATAAGTGATTAGTGGTTTTATTCAAACTGTTACCTCTGACCAGAAGCACACATCAGAGGATTAACAGGCTCTTTAGATAAATGCTCATTAGTGGAAGGGGGAAAGCAAAGATAATAGGCAGGCACACAGGGACAACTTTCTAGGAAAATCATTCCTGTCTCTGGAATAATAAGCTCTATTAGCAGCAAGGCTCTTTAATTTAAAAGTTGCTTTTATCTTGTAAATCAAAGTTAGATGTGGAAGTTCGCTGCGCTATTATAACCCGAATTTTCCCATATCCTCTGCATGTGGATTATCTCAGTAGTGATATTTTATTTGAAATCCCTCCCCCCAAGACCACTGAATGCCAAAGAAACGGGGCGCCCAGCAGCGCTCCAGCCCCGCATCCCGAGTGATGCATCCCAAGCGATCCCACTGCTGCCAGGCAGAGCCAAGGCAGGCAGCTGACTAGATGGCGCAGTCCCCTGCCTCGGGGGCCACTATATAGTCCCGGGCTACGGACTTGGCAAGCGGCAGCTCGCGAGGTGCCCGTCAGCATCGCGCGGGTCCCGCGCGCTGCGCGGCTCCGCCACGCCGTAACTCACATTTTCCATGCCAGTTGATCTAGCGAGCTAAAGGCTACTGGAAAAATGAGCCTCATTTGCTCAGAGAGACAGTGAGAGCAAGGAGGAGAGGAGGAGAGAGGGGCGGGAAGGACAGCCTGCGACCTCGCGCTGGGTTGAGCTGTTTTAAACTGATTTCACAAAATACAGCCTTAACTGCTAAAGCCTAAAAGCTCTGGCTAGCTTTTCTCCCAACTACCACTGGGAAAAGGAGTTTTTTTTTTTTTTTTTAAGTCACTTAAAAGAAAGAGCAGTTGGTGTGGTGCTTGAACAAAACAGCTTGGACCTGACCGTACTCCACAGATAATGGTAAGGATCTTGTTTTTATGATGCCTAATCAGAGATTTCTCATTATTCTTTATCACACATGGATTGTGGAGAACTGGTCTCTCCTGCTGCCTGTAGGCTTTGGGGTGTTTCTTCTGTTCTGTTAGCCTAAGTGGGGTTTATGTTTCCTTGCCTATGTTGAGATCATCCAAGTCTCGAAACTTTAAATGTAGGTTTGAAACACTTGAGTGAAACAGGAAATAGAAAGAATGAAGTTATGGCATGAAAAAAGAAACTTCTGAAGTTACCTAATGTTATATTTTTAATAGGAGACCGTTGGGAGGAATCGCACTGACATTTGAAATCAAAAAGTTTTGTAATAGCATGTAAAAAAGGCAATAAGCCATTTGCCACGCTTGAATATGGGATGACACTCTTCTAGAAGTTTAAAATCGCAATATTTCTAAAACTTTGCACATTTAAAGTGATCAGACCTTTCCCCCCAAATCCGTGTATAGTATAGTTTCAATTTATTGAACTCTGTCTCTGCAAATCTAACCTGGGGAAAATAAAGGGCAGCAAATCATGTATATAGATCAAAGAGGAAAAGATAGAAGCGAAGTTGTATATGTCGCTTTACTTATTTTACCATGTATCAGGTAACTTTCATGGGGAAAGAGCAATATGTGCTTTTTAGTTTGAAGCTGATTGCTTCCCAACTTGAAGTTGAGAATCCAGATCCCCCAGAGTTGCTTCCATTTATCCCGAGCACTGCAGAGGAGCCTCCTCCGAAGGAGGCTGTTTCTGCGGGAGCCGGTGCCGTGCTGGAGGGGCTAGGACAGAGGAAATCTCTGCCGAGGTTCCTTTTAAGCACTTGCGTCTTCTCCCTCTGCGCCAGCAGGCTCCTCTCTGAGAGCAGTAAGTTTTGCACAGTGATTTGAGGCTTGGTTCTTCACTTGGCTCTTTGTAGCGCCTTTAAAATATCCCCTCTCAGTCACCCTCAGCAAGGCAGGAGCATCTGAAATAGTGGGGCTCTTGTTGTCTACTTCCAAAAATTGGTATTTATTTAATCAAAGACCCCCTTCACCCCCAAATCTTTATCTTTCCCTGTCTCTGCTTTCTGTGTCTTGTTAACTTGCTAGGTTTACTGTGAACTTGTTACTTTGAGGACTTACACCTTTGCTTATTTATTGGCCATTTTAAAGCCTTATTTTAATTCCAGTGCACATCTTTCCTTATCATTCCTCTTATATATAATAATTATTTTTGGACAAGATTTTGAAATAAACAGAGAACAAACCTGTTGCTACTTAAAGCATTATTTTTTTCCCCAAGTAAAGGCCGTATCACTTATTCCACTTATTCTTGAAGCAAAATGATATTTTTTCCTCAAATAAGGCCTGCTAATAATGATTTTTCTTGTAAATTTTTTACAGGAAAGCTCAGGAGGCAGTTGCTGGAAACACAGATCCATGTGTAGAGCAACAGGTCTTTCAGTTCTGCCTCATAAGTTCTTTTTTTTTTTTTTATTTTTCCAGTCATCTTATACTGACTGAATTAATAGGTAGGCATTTATAATTAAGATAGCTCATCCGGGTAAATGTTTTGTGCATAAACTCTTATTGCAGTGAATACATATGACTCCTAGGGGAAATATTTAAATATTTTGAGGTTTTTGTCAGTCATAAGCAATAATGTCACCATGGTGGCTTGATAACTTGGTGGCTTTTGCCATTCTACAGTATTTCAATCCACTTTCTGTTGCTTTGTCCTCTTCCCCTTTCACCTCCCCCAACACTGGGCTGCATGCTTTTTAACCTTGGAAAAATAAGATTTCTAGGTAAAGGATATATTCGGCTCTGCAAATTATAATGCTACAGAACTCATCAAGTCCTTCTGGATTTTTAAGGCTTTTGCCTTAAAAGGCTTTTTGCATTTTTATTCCTTGAAAAATCATTAAAATAAAGTTGATCCCAAAATTAAAGCAAGCACCACTTGGAAGAGAAACTTTGAAAACACCTATTTGTTTTACTAGAACTTACATTGCTATGTTAATTTACAGTTTTTATGATGTAGTATTCTTTAACACAGGATTTTGAGATCACTTTGACAGTGATCTCAATATCTTGTCATGCTGTATTTGAGCATTAGGGATAAGTATAAACATGAGCTTTTGTAAACTTGATATACATAAAAACAAAATGTTGCTAGGGAAGTAATTTTTGTTATACATATAATCAAAGCAATGATTTAAGTTGGCTCAAGTGTACCTAATGAGCATACAAAACATACGTAAAATAATTATTTCAGTGATGTGGTAAAAGACTTGTTGAAGCAGAAGAGCTGCCGTGAGCTCTTACGTCCAAGGAGCCGTTCTGCTCTTTCGTACAACGATCGTTTGCTCATGTTGTGGCTCAGGTTAGCGGCAACTATTCCAAAAAAATGCTATTTCAAATAATAGTATACCTACTATTTTTCAATAAGGAGTTATTTTATTCTCCAATTAAGCATGCTGGCAGTCAGCACCTTTTTTTTATTAGGCTGAGAGGTTCATTCATGGGAAATGCAGCCACTATTTGCCTTTAGAGAGTCTCAAAGAGTTGGTTGCACTCTTTGGTAGGTTTCTAGGTGGTGGTATCAAATGCTATTTCATAAACAAGAAGAGATTTTCTAAGGATTTTGCTGAGGGCTGTAGGATTTTCAAAGTAAAACACTGAAAGCTTACAACAATTTCCTTAGCTTAAAAGATGTTTTGCTTTTCGTTCTTGCTTCCGTCTTTTTTTAGTCCTCAAAACGAGCGGCTCGAAGCGTCGCCTCAGCCGTGTTTGTCTGGGCGTCCTGTCCTCTCCGCCTCATCCTTGGGGACGAGCAGAGTGGCTGTGGTGGCCCCGTTCCACGTATGGGGTGTCACGGTGATGGAAGGTGCCACGGTGCAGAGCACCGTGACCAGAGGACTTCAGTCAGCAGATGAGAAAAATCTCTTTAGAAGAGGCTGGAAGGAGTGAAATTTGAGTTTAACTGGGGGGAAATTCTGCAAATCCTCTATTATTTTTGTCAGAATTAGGAGCTGATTCTGCATTTCTTTGTGTGTTTGCTTCTCTTACTGGGGCACTCGAGACCTCTGGAACTCAGGGTCTGTCTGTCTGGGCACTGTTTGCTTTTATCTTCAGCTTTCGACTTGGGATATCAAATAGTTTCTGTTTCTATCATCTTCTTGTCCTTTGCAGGATTTTCTAAAACCACTTCCTAATGTGCTCCCATCTCAGCTTCTTACCATCCCAAGGGCCTTTGGGTCCTGGGTGCAGTCAGGGAACATCCAAAGCAGTTGAAGGGCTTAGTCCCAGTTTTCTCTCCAAGAGTACACTAAGTTTCAACTGGATGTCCTTGAACACGCTGCCTAAACTTAATACAAGACTAATCAGAGAAATGTGCTTAATTAGGGCCATCTTTTGCTGAAGAAGTGGCCTTTTTACTCTGGTGGGCCTCGGCCTTCAGCGACTCTTTCATTGCATGTAATGCAGCGCTGTTCACAGCCACTGCTTTTTTTAAAAAAAAAAAAAAAAAAAATTGCAAGTGCTCAGAAATTCCTTCAGCTGATGTGGGGAATTAACCCAGGCCAGTGGCTGCCAGATTTAACATCTCAGTCTTTGTTCTTCTCTCCCTGCCTGGCCAAACTGGAGGAATGGTCGTTGATACGTAATGCTCAGCACAGGGGGCTCTATAGCACAACAAATGCAACTTGAGGCAAGGTTTAGGGTGCCGGCTATGAAGCAGCTACACCACAGTAAACATTAAATGGAGACGTTATATTGCATTTCATATAAATATATATCTATATATTTTTATTTTATTGTGTTTTAAATCATTCTGGAGTGGACTGCTGAGTTTGTATGGTTAGTTACCCACCAAGTAGTGTTCTAAGTAGCCAGCACAGCATCCCGATGGATAAATGATCATGTTATTAGTTCACACGGAGTTGTGCATTGATGCTGCACACTCTTACATGAACTAGCTTGCTGTTTTTCCCTGTCCAATTATATCTCTTAACTTTAAAAAAAAAATCTGCTTAATAAAAGTAGTAACCTGCTAGGTGTGTCTCCACAAATACAAATCAACAGGCGATTGATTTCAGGCGATTGGATTTACTTGAGTGCTTCTGGTTTGGTTCAGGTCAGTGAACAGGTTTGTCACTAAATAGTTTTTAGGAGCTCAGCAGTGACAAAAGGTGGCCTGAGACTGTGAGAACTGAAAATCCTGGAATTGTGCTTGTCGTGAAACAGCGTGTATTAGAAATTAAGACAGGAGAATACCTTGCTTTTAGGAAATTTCTGTTCTTGGAATAGTAGTAAATTATAAACTAAAGAAATTAAGAGAGGAGCAGGGGAAGAAGAAAATATAGTCAGGGAGTTTGTTCAGGAATATCTTTTAATACCTGCTGTTTCCTTACTAAGAGAACATTTTAGGAAGAAGTAATTTTAAGGGTTTTTGAGAATTGTGACAACACCATTGACTGTTCCTCTTATCTGTGATTTAAAAAAGCAAAAAACTAAAAACAACAACAACAAAAAACCGGAAATCTTTTCCTGGTCATAGTTGGGGAGTGGGATTTGCACAAGTTTTGTTAAAGCTGAAGAGGTCAGGATAAACATCTGTAGAGGCTTCCCTTGCTCTCCAGACAGTATACAAAATGCAGGGAAAGGAGAGATGCTGGGGTTTAAAAACAAGGTAAGGAATGTTTTCCTTCTTTCCTCACTTACATGTTCTTAAGTGTGTCTGCCTAGCACTTGAAGGTTATCTTATACTTGTGATTAAATAAGGTCAGTGTATAGTGGGTTTTATGGCTGGAAAATGGAAAGGCACTTAAAGATAGCAAGCAAAAAAAAAAAAAGTGAATGATGTAAAACTAAACTAGTTTCAAAAATTCTGGCAACTCCCTCTCATTCTTTAGCGCTAAGGAAGCAGAATATGGACTCAAAGTAGTATAACCACTGAAATAGGTAAAATTCAAGCAATTGTTGGTTCCTCACAAAAAGTGACAGAAAGCAGTAAGCAGTAATTTAACTATTTTCATGTGAATCTTTAGAATATTTCATAATATTCTAAATAACCTCCTACGAAAGCAGCCATGATGAAAACAGCCATGGGTTTTATGGCTAGATAAGGAGAATTATGTTATGGTGGTTTTAAAAAATACCACAGCAGAGCCTAATTCTTCATTCACCCTGGTATAAATCCGGAGCAACTCTATTGAAATCAGTGGAGTTGCAGACGGGTGTAACACTCATTGAGAGGAAAATTAGATTCACAGGGTCTATTCTGAACGTAGCCTCTCAGTTGTGCGCGGCGCAAATCCCATTATTAAAGTAATAGCCTGACATGTCGTTAAGGACGCTCTGTCCCCACGATGAACATGTTTGTAGCTCTCCTCATCCTGCGGCCACTTACAAGGGGGCAGGGGGGGATATGGAGAATACTTATTTTGTGCTCAATTAATATTCCTTCCGTGCACTCTCCTTCCTCTCACGAGCTTTATGTGCGGGTGCGCAGTCTGCACTCTCCATCATCTATCTGTCTGTGTCTCTTTGGCTGTGACAGTCACCGCTCCGGCCTCGGGCTCGTGTAGCCTCGATGAAAACCCAAAGTTTTTTGGAGAAATGCAAGAGAAGAGAATCTGATTCTGCTGCCAGCACTGATGTGCATTTTTACTCTTACCTACATTGTTATGATTTGGGAGTAATATCTTGGGCTTCAGCTTGATTTTATTTGGGGTAGGGGGCTGTGTTCTTCCCCCCCACCCCTTTTTTTTTCTTAAAGAAAAGAGATTGGAGGGGAAAGAAGTAAGAAGACAGTGAAGCCTTGTAATTTTAACAGCTCCGAGGATTTGTTTGCTGCAGTGGAAGGCAAGGCCAAGCCACTCAAGCATCTGACCTGCGAGCGAGAGCACGTTGGCCTGGGAACAGCCTTTCAGCCTGTCAGCATTTCTGAAAAAGCTTATTGCCCCCCTAAGGCATCCCATATTTTTTTCAAGAACTAATCAACAGGGAATTTTGCATAAGGAAAAGTAGCTAAAGAGGGATATATAGTGCCCAGTGTTCAAAACCCCTCTGCGCGTTAAGCAGGTACTCTTGCTTTCGATTTTTGTAATCTGAGCCAGGAGACGTGAGGTTGGCTCTGTGACTTTTGAGATCGCTGCGGTGTCGGGAGTGAGCGTGTGGCCCCCGGTTGTTTATTAATGTCATGCAACTGGTAACTTCTGCGTATAATCTTTCGTAGGAGGATGTAATAAAAGTTTCAGGCCTTATAAATGACGCCGGTGCGGAAAGTTTCTCTGGGTTCTTAACGAGCTAGAGATTTATTTAATAAAAAATAAAAAAAGAGACAGAAACAAAACCACAACTATTATACTATTATTTCATTGCCAAACATTTTTAAAAAGCACTATTTATGTAGGCCCTATATAAGCACACATTGTTTTATGTCCCTTCTGCTGCCTTTGCAATTGAGTAAACCATTATTCTCGGAGCGCTGCTGTGCTGAGATCATCAGTGATGATGGTGTGAAAACAAACAAGTTTTAGCAGCAGAAGTCACTATATAATTTGACGGGGATGTTGTCAGCAATGAAACATTCACATTAATTTCATTTCTAGTCAAAGCAAAATAAAAATCGAAGCAGCTAGTGGGAAAGATACAGTCTTGGGAGGAGGGGAGGGAGGTTGGATCTCATTTTGCAAGGTGCTGTATCAACTAAAATGAGGACCTTTCTCAATCCCCATTGAAGTCAATGGGTGTTGAGGGCACTCAGGGACTAGTGGCATTGTGTCCTTTCTCTCCATAGTTTAGTAAAACTGCCGAGATGAAACTTAATTCCTCATTAATTCATCTCCTAGCAAGATCTTGGGAGAAAAGCTTTCTTTGATAAAGATCCAGATGCCCTCCATCTCCTCAATAGAGAGCTAAAAAAGTATGTGCTCTAATTCTCCAGCCTTCAAGGAGTCCTTCAACAGATATTTGGCACATATCTTAAAGTTGCAAAAATTCTACCTCGGAGAACAATATTGTGGCTTCTGTTATTAAAAGTCACATATAAATGTTATCAAGGATGATTTTATATTCCCAAGGGTTAAATGAAAAAGCTTTGGGATGAATTAATTCAACTACATGTAGCCAAATATATGCTATGAAAAATAAGCTATCAAATTGGTCTGTGCACCCTCCCCACCCTCCCCTCCTTTATTTTCTCATTCCGCAGTGGATAAATATAGTGTTTTCTTTTTAATATAAATAGTTGAAATCAATGAATGCCAGAAGGGTCAATCACCTTATAGTATCCTAAAATTCAAGGAATCCAGACATTAGATTTTACTACTGTAACTGCGGCCATACACTTGAACCTCTTACCAGATTATCTAAACCAAGTGGAGTTTGCAGGATACACAAGGAAGCACTTTGAAAATATTCTCCCTCTATAGCTGTTAGGGTGCTATGTCTTGTATTTCCTCTCTCCCACCATCTGATTCTATACAGTTTTTCATGCCAAAAAGCTGGTATTCCAAAATGTAAGGACAGCCTATTTCTGCTCAGCTGTCATGCTTCCACGCTTCATGCAGAGTTTTTCGTCAGTGTGCTCTCAGTCAAATAATTTTCAGCAGACAAAGTTTTTTAGGGGCCGAGTAAGCTGAGAAGCAGCATATTGAGCATTGTAATTAATGCTAAATTAATTTATAAGAGATGTGATGATGACTGTCTTATCAAGCCAGTCATGGAAATAGATGAACTCTGAATAAAATTTTTAACTTGAATGTTCCATGCTGGTTCAGATAGCTTAAATGGACTTGGGCTGTCTTGCGGGGAAGTATCAGCTTGTGCGTGCACAGTAAGAGACTTGTGTGTGCAGAATAAAGGATACACAGCAAAAAAGCTGTGGGGAAAAGACAAAAAGCAGGTGTTTAGTACTGTGGAGCGTTATAGCAGGTCCTTGTAAAAGGCTGCTTGGGCAAAAGGCAATGCAAATATTGGTGCTTTGTTAGTCTCTTAATTCTGTAGGTAATGATTTCCTCATACACCCAGCGCTCCTACAATAACTATCTCAAAAAAGAATGTTAAAACAGTGTGATTGTTTCGGTGCCAACAAGTACCGCAGGTTATTTATTCATCTAAAGATCAATTCTGCTGAGACCAGTCCGGTGCCCCTGGGAGCGGCGCGTGAGGTGGTCTCGACAGCGGCGAGCTCCTGGCGGGAGCCCTGCGCCCTTGTCACAGCACATATTTAGCACGGAGGGGATTTCCTCGCCGTTGGGCTGCGAAGGCGGTTGGGGCCGGGCAGCCCCATCCAAACTGACTTCTGTTGAGGAGCGGTTGCTCCTCACGTGGTTGGAGCACGAGTGGTGGCTTCGGTGGGGAGCTGGTTTGGGAGGTGCACCCGGGCTGGTGACTTCTTGGGAGGCAAAAATAAACGAAAAAAAATCCCAAGAAATTCACTGAAAAACACAACATGAGGAGGCCTGAAACTGTTGACAGTTGCAGATCAAATTCTGTGACTGGGTTCAGCCAAAAAGAAAGGGGGGGACGGGGGGAGGAGGAAAATATGTGAAAAAGTCAAAGTACCTGATTTCAGCATTTTTTCAAAATGAGATACTTAAATTTCTTCTTTGAAAACTCACTTGTTTTAAGGAATACCTATGAGGCACTAAATCATGCAGAAATGGATCTTTGTTTTGTGCTGAATAAAGCCTTTCAGGTTGACTCTCCATTTCTTTTCTGCCTATCTATCATCATTTATCTGTCTGCTCTCTGTTCAGGGGCCTCGCTTGGGCTTCTTTAATGTTCTTGTCTGTGAGCTCGGCACGTGTGTACACGCAATGTATGCACACTGTAAGCCTGTGCCTATAAGATGAGGGGAAAAGCTCCCAGAAAGCTACGTTGGTTGAGAACTTCAGAAGGTTAAAGTAGAGGCCTTTAATTGCAGAAATTTTAAATCTCCAGAATATCTCCTGAGATTTGATCAGATCAGAGAGGACTGGGTCAAAGAACATCTCTGCCTTCCATGGAGAATAATGGAAAATTATATTCAACTGATGAAGTCAGGAAAAAATTAGCTAAAAGGAACCACATCTTTGTACGGGCTACCTTCACTGAGAGTAAAATTAGCAGAGGCTGTCCTCTAAAAGTGGTATCAGAAATACCTTGGAATTTTAAAATCAATTATTATTTAACTGTTAAATTAAGACCCTGGAGTAAATAGAGGGATTGTCATTCTCAGTCATGGCTTAGATTTTAGGGATTTTTTTTTTTTAAGTTAGTTGTTTACAGGACATGTGGATGTCTTAAATGGGAACCTGTTATTGGGAATTATCTGGTGGAATTTCTCATTAATAGTTAAGATTCATTTGAATATTAAAAAAAAAAAAAAAAAAAGGATTAAAAAGGAGCCAGAGAAACAACTAAGTTTATAGGTGCAGAATTTCTGTTTAACTGAGGAAATTATTTTCTCAATTTCTGTCATAATACACACTGGGTGTACTTGTGGGTGGAAGAATTCCTTACTCTACTAAAGTATGGAATTGCATTTCTTGCAGCTTTTATTAAACCATGTCAAATATTTAATCACCATTTGACAGTTCTTTAACTTGTCTTTTAAAGGGTGTTTTTGGTGGCTTGATGGTATGTAGAATATTTCCTTCCTATACTTCAGCATTTCTAACCAAAATCTGAGTATGTTTGAAACCTTAGCTTATTCACACTTCCTAATCATAATCCCCTCGGTTTCCTTGTCAGCACCTTTTTGTGGTATTTCTCTGGACACCTCTATCTAATATCTCCAGAGGTTATTCTACAGAGTAGCCTTTGACAAGATCTATTACTTACTACTTACTGGTTTTAACAAGGTGAGAAGAGGTCAGTCCCTGTAAATGGCAGGCGCTATTAGGAGGCTCTTGCAGAGCTCTTGGTGGCTTGTCCATCCCTTGGGGCAGAAGTTCTCTCTTCTGCACAGAGAAAACTCTCTTATGATTGGGTATAACCATAAGCAGGTAGCACATGTCCTTGGGAAAGTGGTTGCTACGTGTATTGCCAAGCTCCAGGCTGTTTCTCTTTCAAGGTCCTCGACCCACTGTGAGATTTTTGCTCTGAGCTTCAAGTTGACACTGGAGTCCTGAAGTCAAAGGATTTAAAAGACTCCTAGGTGCTGTGTGATCCATTTAATTGAGCTTCATAACTGAAGTTATGACTTTTCCGCTGAAAGAATTGAAATGGCAATTTCAAGTTACCGCTCTGGCCAGAATTCACAGCCTCCTAGATCAGAGCTAGTGTGGCCTATTTCTTCATGCAAACTAGAAATGCAAAACCTATCCCTTAGTGATTGGAAAAAAGAATGCAAAGGCTCAGTTTGTGAAAAGAATATCTATAGGATCCTCTTGGTTGGCATAAGTGATTTTAGAAATTAAAGACAAACATATTTTCTCCCAAATTAATAAAAAAGCTGAGCAAACAGGAGAGTTTGGATCGAGCCCAGAGATACCCAAAATGAGATTAAAAAAAAATGCCTTGGGGATTTATCTGCATACCTGCTGTAAAAATGGATGAAAAATCTTTCCAGAGAGCTTTGAAATATCTCAGTCTGGGGTTTTGTCAGTGAAGGGAGATGATTTGTTAATCTGCTCCTATCAGTTATTTACCACGGCTTGCCTTTCATGGGTTCTGTGCATACAGAGCCTATGAACGCTGCTGGCAAAACTTTCAAATGTGAGCAGTGCTGGTGTAAAGGAAAAAAATTGCTGAGGCATAACAATAAATCATAAGGGTTTTTCCTCTCATCCCCAAACACTGCAAACTAGGCTAAATTGATACTGCGAGCGTAACTTTCACTTTCTCTCCAGAGCCTGACTATCGATCACACGCAGCCAGCGACTGAAGTGCTCCCTCTCAGAGCAGAATTCAAATGTGATTTACCCCATGGGAGCAGAGCGCCGCAGGACTAACCTGTGTGTATGCCAGAAATTAGGCATGAGTTTCTTGAGAGCATCTAAAGGCACCTTAGGGAGTGTAAGGTGCCAATATGAAGTAGGTTATTTATTTTTGCTTCAGACAAGAAAATGAAAGGGAGTCTGTATTCACTATGATCGCACACAGGTAAAAACGTATCCAGCCTATGCGGAACAGCTTTATACAAGGTGAAAAAGCAGCTTCCATGGTGTGTTACGGTTCCTCATGGTCTGCCTGTTTCTGGTGGCAGCAACTTCCCGATATTCATTCACAAAGAATTTTCACGTAGGTGTGTCTTGGCATCTTCCTTTTTGCCCAACTCGCTCTGTATTTTTCAGCATTCAGGCAAGTCCTTTTTTCTTTTTTTTTTTTTCTGTTTTTTTTTTGAGGGGGAGAGGAGGTGCAGAGAGGAGAGTTGATTGCATCATCCCCTTCTGCCCAAAGAGTTTTTTAGCTGGACATTTAGTAATCCACCAAGGGAACTGGCCTCCAGCTGAAGTGGCTGCAAAACAGCAAAAGCGGTATCCTGTGGGCAGAGTGAGGGCTCCGTCCCCACGGGTGTTTGCAGCGTGTCGCTTTGGGGTCGGACCCTGCAGAACGAGACCGAAAGGTTAGAAGGCGACTGGGCACAACAACATCAGGGTGGCTGTAGGATCAGCCGAGAGGGCCGACAGAGAGGTGGGGGAGCTGGGAGCCCGTTTTCCTGCCCGGTTCTGGAGCGAGCGGGATGCAGGCTCTGCAGCGGGAGCTCTGGAGGGAGGCGATGGGGGTGAGGTGGAATCCGTGGCTCTTTTGAAGCCTCCAGCTGCTGTGGGAGGCTCTGCAAAAATGGTGAATTCAGACTTATCAGGCCGAATCCATCTCTGCTAGGAACTGGTAACCTGTAGAGCAAACGTACCTCTACAAATTCAGTACCTCAAGCCCAATACTACAGTTTATGCTAGGCGAAAGTATGGCGCTGCCGAAACAAGAAAGAGTTGCTTTTCTCTCTTTACACTGTTTTTACTATAATGTCCTCATTAATAATGTGTGGGTGAAGTTGCACCTACAGATCTGTTAGCAGTCGAGGAGCATCACTGTTCCACACTCTGCATAACTGCATGGACATATAATAGTAGTAGTAGTAGTAGTAATAACAATAACAATAATAATAATAATAATAATAATAATAAAAGCAGTTATAGGGCTTTCTCTCCAACCTCTGTATTTGCATCTGGCTAGGAAAGGGGAAGTCTGTCTGGCCCATCCAGGAGCTTGCTGGCCGCTGTGGACGGGGCCTTTCGGGTGTCTGCTGTGGCCGTTCCCGGGGGTTGCGCTGCGAGCGGGGGCTCCCCCGGAGCCCTTGGGCTGCTTTAGCTCATCCCATGCGT
Source organism: Nothocercus julius (assembly GCA_013398735.1). Classification (NCBI taxonomy): domain Eukaryota; kingdom Metazoa; phylum Chordata; class Aves; order Tinamiformes; family Tinamidae; genus Nothocercus; species Nothocercus julius. The sequence continues at coordinate 2,392,922 of VZSV01000109.1, read as the reverse complement.
TCGCCGGCTGGAGATGGGGCTGGGAGGGATGTGCTGGGTACCCCTGCCGAGCGAGATGGGCGCCTACCCGCCCTGCCCGGCCATAAAGGAGCCCGAGCAGCCTCCTCGCGCCTTGCCCTGCTCCCTGCCCCCCTTTATTTATTCATTTTAAACATTTTTAGAGCGTCTCTTGGACAAATCCTGCTGGGAAGGGCTGTGGTAGCTCCAGTGACAGTGCTCCCAGCACCCTGCCCCTTGCCAGGCTCCTTCTCCGTCCCTTCAGACCCCTGAAAAACTTAGGAGAAAAGAGCCCCAGGTGAACTGGAAGCAGGGTGGAAGTGCGGAAACGTGGTATTTCACAACCGCTGGTGTTCCCCGCCCCTCCTACGTCTCTGGGATAAAGTTCAGGAGCCCTCATGGAGGGCAGGCTCCCTCGCCGTGAGCACGATACTCCAGAGCAACGTGGGCTTTAGTGTCCAAGCAGAGGGCAGGAATTGATTCAAACACATCTGCAAAGCAATGGACTTGCTTTGCTATCCAAGGAAGTCCTTTTCTGGCTGCAGACACTGTTGCATGTTATTTACAATAAAATACTGCTGCTTGCACTTGAAGTTTTTGCATATGACAAAAAATTAACTTTCAAGATGATAAAATGCTTTCATTTTTTAACATTGTTTTAACCTGGCTGTGCAGCAGTTGTGAATTCTACAGAATAAATAATTTAGGTAATTCTCCTATGCCAGGCAGATTAAAAAAAATAAAACCTTGTAGCAAAGTGGTTTGGTATTAAACCAGATTGCTGCCGGTTCTGCAGTGGTTCTGCGACTCTGCTCTAGGATACTTGTAATTTCTGCATCTCTCCCTTGGAAAAATACTCTCATGAGAAACGAAACATCATGGGTAATGAAGGCTAAAATTGTTTATACTAATCACATCAATTGGAAAATGATGTTCACTCAGCAACTCTTTTACCAGCAAATTAAGGCAACAGCGAGTGTGTTGGTGTTAGGATTTCGCTTTACTTTCCGACAACTTTTAATGGACTCTTGCTCCATATTCTGTCTCTAATGAATCTGAGCGCTGCTTCTCTTATTCTGTATGTGCCTTGTGTAAAACAAAACAAAACAAAAACTGTGAATATGTTGCAGTTTGTTGTACCCTATCCTGTAAAAACTGAGGCTTGCCTTTCCTGGCCAGGCTTCACGTGCATGTGCCCTCGGTTCTGGCATAGCCCTTAATGCCATTAAACTTAGGTTTTGCTTACCTTTAGAAGAGGTTTGGAAATGTAATGGAGTTTCTCCTCAGTAGGGCCAGTTTACCACCTCTGTTGTTTTCTAGAGAGTTAGGAGGCATAAAATTGTAGCACTTAAAGCAGCGATGGTGCCTTGCCCTGCGAGCGCGCTTTTGGCAATACTGAACTAAATGCCGAATGGCTCCTTCAGACGCAAGAGCGGCGCAGCCTGCGTTTCCGTGCCCTTTGCACAGGCAGAGCTCCGAATCGCTGTATGTATCTGCTGCATTTTCTTTAGGCGGTGACAGCAGAGCGTTGCCTGTGCGGCGCAGCGCGGCGGGGACGGTCCTGTGCGAGCGCTCGCCAGCAGAGGCTGCTGCCACCACGCGCTTCGCTGCGAGGTGGGCACGCAGGGCAGCGCAGCGCTCGCAGGAGGAACCAGGGCTGCCACTGCACCACAGCCTCTGCTTTAGCCAAGCAGGGTTTGCCCTGATGGCTGGATTAAAGCAGCAGCCCCTTTTTGCTCTCTGGGGCAGGGAGCTTGGAGGAATAGCTCAGGCACAACGTCTGCGAGAGCCTAAAATGCATGCGCGTGCAGACATGTATGCACCGAAGTTGGTCGCTGTGTTTCAGATAGAAATGTTGTCTGTTCAAATAAATTTGAAAAAGACCTGTCTGCAGAAATAACCAGTGAAATATGACTTGTGAAGAGAACTGTTAAGTAAAACTCAGGAACTCTGAGTACTTCTCGCCTATGTAAATTTTATGTTCAGTCCATCTTTAAACTATACTTTTCTGCGGTAATATTTCATCCAAAAGTAAAATCTTTAATCTGTCATTTATTTCATATGTGCAAGCATGCAAAAATGACAGGCACCGAGTGAAACACATATAAATCTCTCTGAAGAGCGAGGGAGCTACTCAGAGTTTGCAAGATTAAGATTTAAAGAAAAATGAATGTTATTTCTACTATGGAGCATTAAAAGCTGTGCATACATGAATATATATTCTAATATTTTTGCTATAGCTTACTATTCTTAAAACAAACAAACAAAAACCTTCAAGCATCATAGGTGTCAGTGATTATTTGGTATAGACAGGCAAGCGCTCTGTTTCTCCCAGGAGTGCATGGAGTTTATTCAGTAAGATTTAAATATCGGACTTGTTCTCTCTGCATAGTAGTAAATCATCCCTAAATCTTACGGAGATGCTCCACAAATTCTGCTGACTATCAGTGTAAGGCTTCATACCCAACAGTACTGATTTATTTAAGTATAGGTCTTGTGCCTTTTGAGAGCCTACCATCTGCTAAAATTGTGTTTACTGTATGTAAGAAGTCAGCGTTTTACTGATGAGTTACAGAAAAATGATAGCCTTGCTCTTTAAGTGACACCTGTTTAGGAATAATTTGTTAATTGCTACTTTGAGGCTGATTCTTGTATTCTTCAAATGAATAGGTTTAGTTAATACCACATACTAATTTACTGAATAGCTCCTTACTCTAATGCAACTATAATAACTCCTAATTACCTGCTACAGTTACTCCAGCCTGCGTAGAGTATTCAGCTGTGGAGGAGAGGGAGGGAGAAATGTGTGGGACAGAGGAGCTCTTATTCTGCACTGGTGTAAAGTAGTGTTCTTCTTTCACATCAAGGGAGCGCAGTTTTTAAAATCTTCTGACCTACATGCTGTGCTGCAGGCCAGATTACTATTTATGAAGAACTTTATACAATTGTACTAAGTGCTTTTGTTGATAAATATCTAGTTGGGAAACACAGTTTCTTCACAGAGGATGTACTACTGTATAATATTAATGCAGACATAGCGTAGCATTATCTCCTATTTTACAACAGGACCCTTTAATTAACACATATAAGAAACTTTGTGTTCTAATATCCCACAAGAAAAGGTATAATTAATTAGTCACTTTACTATAAAAAATAGATTTCTTTACATAGAAGAGTGGGAGGCTAAAAGCTGAAATATTTGTCATTGATTACCCAGGTGCTGGTCATTTTGTGAAGGTGACGCACCTGGCTATGACAAAAACAGTGGTGAGAACACCTTATTTTGCAGCATTCCCCTTCCAGGCAAATCGTAAGGCAAATAACAATTTACAGGAATACCGCATCATTGGCTATCATTAAACCTCCCATCCCCCCCATGCATTGCTGGATATTAGCTGAGTGAAAGCACCACATTGCCACATTGATGCATATCAAATCTGGAACGATGGTCAGACACCCTACCCGCTTGTGTCTGGTTGTTTCTTGGAGGTCTTGGATTTCTTAGGATTTACCTTTGTGTTCCCGTTTCCAAAGCAGGAAGTCATATTGCTTTTCCATTTCAGCTTAACTTTCTTTCGGCTTATTACTCCTCTTGGGTTTAAGAGTAACTGAATTGTCTCTCCCCTAACATCAACTTCTACAAAGAGAGCAACACCAGGACATGAGGCTCATCTCACATCTGCTTCACTTGGCAGTGGGCAAGGCTGGTGCCCTTGATTTTTGTGTTTGGCAGACAGCTGATGTGACCATGTGCCAGACTCGCTCTTGCTGTCGTGAAGATGCCCTGGATACGTCTTGGTGGTTTTGCCTCAGGTGCTGAGAATGCTCTTACTGGTAGCGTCACACATTGTCAGCTCTTGGTCACATTTCTCCAGCCTGATACTGCTTCTCCTCCCAATTTTGGGGTGATCACGTTCCAGCTGGCTCCACAGGTGCCTGTTTGGTGCGGTGGCCCCGTTGTGGATATGGCTGGTAGCTCACCTGTATAGTCCTTGGAAAGGAAAGGAAAAGGGAAAGGAAAAAAAAAAAAGGCGTATCTTGGAGGCTTTCTTAAACCGAACACTTTCTCAGTAATGCATGCTTAGAAAATATGAACAGCAACACTATCATGCATTTCTTTTCAGTGCAC
>VZSV01000109.1:2336124-2374962 GCA_013398735.1 Nothocercus julius | reverse complement strand
CATGTCCCAGTGCCTGTACTCAATATCCCTACGGTCATTTCTGTAAAACAGAAAATCCCTTTGCTCTGTACCAAGTTAATCCATGCTGGATTTCCTGTACTGAAATGGAGAGCCTTGGAAATAGAGATTAACCATTTAAACCAGAGCTTTTTCACTGCACTTGAGATAAGGCTCGTCCTGTGTAGAGGACCTGCGGTGTCCTCTGCTGAATAAGGATGTCTTGCATGGGTGGCGGACAGTGTTGGACTCTTCCTTTACTATTACTTGGGAAGTTGCTGCCTCGCAGTGCTCCTGGCCTCAGGCAAAGCGGGGCTGCTTCCTCTCGAGTCCAGTCACACATCGGCAGCTCCGCCTGGAGATTTATGGGGCTCTCTTCTGCTTTAAAACAAATGAATAAAGGCCCGAGCTGAGTGTTTCTCCACATATAAATGTCATAAATATGATTGCAAAAACTTCACTGCGGTACCAGCTAGAGCCCTCGCTCCAGTGTGCATCGCGTTAAATGCCTTCTTGGGGACTCCAGGCGCACATTGCTTCCCAGCATCCAGAGCCGTTTGGAAATGCTTTAATCCTGAGATGAGAGAGTTTCCAATGGCAATGCTGACAGACCCTTCATTATGCAGCCGGAGCCGTGGCGATGAGTGTGTGCATGTGGAAAGCAAGGTGCTGGTTTTAGAAAACAAGCCCTTGGACTGAACGGCGCGTGCAGAGGAAAAACACCATGCACGGCTTCAGTGCAAGGATGCTTAAACTTGGCTTTGCTAATGCAAGTGCACATTAGGAACAACTGTACGTATTAACCTAAGTGCTCCGCACTTCCCAAAGCAACAGATTTAAATAACATTTGTCATTAAGGCTGTAACTACCTGTAAATAGTACAAATAAGTTGCTTTATAAAATGCTGTGTATGCTGAGAGTGTTCTTTAATCTTCACAAATGCAGTATAACCCTATCTCCTCTTACTTCTTGTACATTGTGGCCACGGCCCTAAAAAACAGGTGATGCTTCATATAGTGCTGGTGTCTGTGCGTTAACGCTGCTCGCAAATTTGTCCTGTATGCAGAAATCTGAGCCACCCCGGTCACACCAGCCTGCAGAAAGGGCTCTTCCAAATGTGCGCCCAGGTGATTAACTCCAGCAAGGAGGTTGCTCCTAGGAGAGTCATTCCGCACTCGTGCAAATGGCAGCATCAGTGTCCTGCCCTGTGTTAGGCTCTCTGTGGTGCACCTCCCCATCAGTTCTTTTTTGCTGCTAATCAGAGGGCTGAAAACCTTGCAACATTTAGACAGCTTGAGGTTGAAGGCTGAAATGTCACTTTTAAAGGAGGGTTAAAAAGGTCGCGCAGCTGCAAATAATAATAGCCCAATGAAAATCAGATTCTTGCTGCAGCCCACTTCAAGAATAACATTGAAACAGGAAACAAGCCTGCTTGATGTTTTTACCAGTAAGGCGGTGAGATTACTGCTGAGTTTAAAAGGCAGAGGGAGAGTGGCAGAAAGGAGCATGCCTTCTTGGTGTCAGTTCTTAAAATTATTTTTTGAGTCCAGAAGTGACAACTGTGAAGCTGCATAAAATCTCCTTGAAGAGCCTTAGCGTGGAGGGTACTTTCCCCTGGATGCTGCTGAGAGGGGAATGTAGTTTGTCGCTGTGTTTCGAGGGCGGTTCTGTTTCTTTTGTTTGTTTCTTTATTTTTTGTTTTGCTCTTGCATTCCTCACGTTGTGCTTCATTTTTATTAATTTTTATGAAAGATGCTTACAAGAACTGTATTTGGGTATCGAGAAACAAAGTCTTGACTTGCTTCAGAACTTACTTGTTCCTCTTACATATAACGTGGCTTTGAGAAGTCCTTCCATATTTCTGCTTCGTTTTTATTTATTTATTCTTCTAATCAGAATACCTCAGCTTCTGCTGGGCAGAGTGATATTTCAGGAGAATGGCAGGCTATGGCAGCGCAGCAGATTTCCTCCCACATATATTCTGCCAACAAGGCTCTTTACGTGGTCACAATAGGGCAATAAATGCTGGCAGATGTTGTTAACATCTCTGTTAAAATTCAGCCCCCTTTTCTGCTGCATAACGCACTTGTGCCTATTTTTAATAATATCAGAACTAATGCTGACATATCAATACTGGTGCTCATTTACTGCTATAATTCTTGTTTGCTTCTTTTAAGAGGCCATGAAGCTGCAATAAATTAAGCTATTGAAAACAGAAGTCAAAAATTCAGACCTGCATAATATTTTAACTGTGCAACCTTCATGGATTCGGGTAGCGTTTGTGTGCGTTAATTGTAGCAGTCACACGTTGCACCATGGAAAGTGCATGAGTGTCGCTTGAATTTTTAAAGATCTTAAAGGTTAATAAGCACCTGAGTGTGGATGGAAGTGTTGCTGAGCTTTATTTTTATTAGGTGCCGCGGAGATGCTGCCAGGGTCGCTCCGGGCCCTCCGCGCGTGCCGGAGCCCCTGCCGAAGAGCAGAGCTGGGTGATGGGGCCCTGGAGGTCCCAGGAGCCATGCGAGGTGGCCCGCGAGCCAAGGGCTGCAAACTCCTCAAAAACTCATGCCTGGGAGGAGCCAAGCGCTCAAAAAGCAGCAGGCAGCTTCTCTTGCTCACCTGGGGGTTCGGCTAGATGGTCTCCAGAGGTCCCTTCTCACCCCAGGTGTCCTGTGGCTCTGTGATTTACCATCCGCAGAGGGCCGGTCGCGCTGCCGTCGCGACCGCAGCGCTGGCGGCGCGTGCAGATTGCGACGCAGCACAGCGCGGTTCGGCTCTGGGAGGTTGTGCTGCCTGTTTTATGGTGTGTTTTACAGGCCGGGGGTGCTCGCCAGTGTCCTGGAGGTCCCCTGTGACATCCCCATTCCGGATCATGACATTCTTGTGTTCAGCCTCTGCAAATGTCGATTCCTGCAGGAACCAGCAGGTCCTTGTACATTTGGGGTAAATACCCAGACACCCAATCTGACATTTTTTTTTTTTTTTTTCAGAGTACTGAGAATAAAATCCAAGTGTAGGTTTTTCTGAGGGGGATACCCACATTTAGGGTTCTAGTCTGTATCTGGTCTATTATTTTGATGCTTACTTGACACTTATTTATATAACCTCGAGAGCTGTTATCAAAGCACAGAGTTATGGATTTAGGGATCTAAATCTCAGGCTCCTGGCGGGAGGGGAAAAAAAAAAAAGCCTTATATTTGAAGTACTCACTAGTCAATAAGAAAACAAAAGCAAAAGGATTCCTGGTGGTGTTTTGAAATTTGCTTGTACACTTGGGATCTGAATTGTAACTCTCTGTTTTCTTTAGCTGGGTATCATCCTCTGTTCCGCAATTGAAAATGCAGTTGTCACCCTCCCCTGAGGAGGAGAGAGGGGTAACACAAGCCTTTGGCTGTGCTTCAGTTGCAGCAGTAATTGAGATATCAGATAAAGCCTTTCATTATCTGCACATAACTTTGTCTTCTTTTTTTTTTTTTTTTCGTTCCCTGTGAAAAGGTCTTTAGGAAAGACAACATCCCAGGGTCACATACCATAAATAGAGGTGGATTTAAAAATCCAAACTCGCTGGCGGTTTTGTTTTTGTTTTTGCGGGGGTTTGTTTGTTTAGTCGGTTATCTCTGCCCTGCTTGCTTCGCTCAGGCACTACAGCGGCAGTCGGAGAATTTTTATTGCTTCACCGCTGAGCCGCCTGTCTATGCACAGGCTGGAACTGAAATAACTGAAATTAGAAGTAATTTAACACCTTTGGTTATTTTCGTACAAGCCTGTATGTGAACACACTCATTTCTGATTACGAGTATCGTATTTCAGCTGAGCGTAGATGTAAGTTAAATCAAAACAGGATATGAATAATCTTAAAGCAGTAGATTAGGTACAATTTTCGTTATTTCAGTTCCAGTCCTGTGTAGATAGTTCAGACCTGAGTTAGGGTCTTTCTTAGCATCTGATTGTGTTTGGTGCAATAAATCACTGGGCCCAGGCCAGTTTTGGTAGAGATGTCCATATCAAAAAACCTCAATTGGGGCTAATTATCACTTTTGGGGATGGGATCCACATAGAGGTTAAAGGTCAAGTGAAAACAGAGACATTCTTCACCTCTGGATGGTATTTCTGGGAGCCAGCAGAGACATACAGATGGTGCTCTGCTATTTATTTTTTCCTTAGCTCATAGGTAGGATGTATTCTGTAAATACAGTGCTATCCACTAGAGTAAATTTTAACTAAAAGTTGAGAGAGGCGCAGAGAAGAAGAGAGAATATTTGTCATCTGCATTTTTTTTCTTTCACCGGGGAACTTGCACTACTGAAACATGATTGCTGTGAGTACAGGTCTGTGCTGATGTTCATGTTCGCAGTGGATTTGCTGTTTGCAGGGAAAGGTAGGAACTTTTCGGAGAGTAAAGCTGCTCTGGCGCCAAATGTTAAATATGGTAAAGGTATTCCTGATAACTGGGAGCAATGGACTATAGTTTTTAAACACGAAAACACAGTAGAGTAATTTTAGCACGTGTTTTTCTGCCGTTTTTTTGCAGCTTTAGAGCCAAGTTCTACTTCTTCACTAAAATACTTGTCTTTCCTTTGTTGCCTGAAAGCCCTACACAAATTCAAATCCAATATTTTTTTGTGACAGGGCTGCACTCAGGCTGGAGTTGTAAGGCAGCCTGCAAGCAAAAGACATATGGTGCACTTTAAGGCAGTTCAGCTGTTCACATGTTAGATTGCAATGCCACTTGTAAGAACAGGCACAAAACATTCAGAAAGAAGTGACGGATTTACCCTCAAGTGCTGTAAATGCTAGTATAAATGATCTTGTCCATTCCGGCTGGGGACACTGCTGTAATATTGACCCAAATTCAGTTGTGTTTCTGTATTCTGAGAGCGAAGTCTTTCCCCCATCCGTGTTTATTCAAGAGCCAGGAGTTTTGCCCTGGGCTTTAGTTCAAAATCAGAGAACTGCAAGTGCTCTGGGGTTGCTGCAGTTTTGCTTCTGGGATCTGGTAGAACATTTAAGGGATGTTGATGGACATTTGTCCCATGTGCGCAGACTGCATGTACAGTATAATGTATTTAAGGTATTATTATTGAACAGTATGAATAAAGAACTTCAAAAAGTGGGTTCTTTCTCTGAAATAACCTGGATGCCTGGTTTTAATATTGTTCAGCAGGAGCTGCAGAGGGAAAGGTAAAAATTCTTAGTTCAAGATCTTTCTGAGCAGACATGGTCTTATCTAGTAACAACACCGAACATATGTTTTTTTCTGAGGCAGGATTTCTGCTGCGAAAGCCTAATGGATTTTTTTTCTTCTTTCAAAGTAAATATGTGCTTAGGAAGGAGTAATAAGAACTTGGACTGTAGGGAGCCTGCTGAATATTAGCAAATTTAGTAATGTGAGGATGAGAACTTCTTTCTGGTCTATTTGGGGAGTTAGAAATGAAAACACCAAACTTGAAGACTGTATGTTGCATGTATGTGTGAAGTCTAGAATTTATATTCAAAGGTTCCCTTTCTTTCCCCCTCCTCCTTTTAACATGTAGATTTATGAGGAATCAAAGATGAACTTGGAGCAGGAGAGGCCTTTTGTCTGCAGTGCCCCAGGCTGCTCACAGGTGAGTGGAGTCAGCGGTGATATTAATTGAGTCCTCAGCACTAGCTCTGGCTTGTATAATGCCTCCTGATATATTAACACATGTCTAATAATAATGTGTGTTTTGTTATTTTAAGTCCTTCCCCCCAGCTCCCTCCTTGCCCCACAAGATATTATTACAAAATTTTTAAAGCAAACATACTGCTATTCAGGAGTGAGTTGGTAAATCTGCTTTTTCAAGCGGCTTCTTTTTCTTCCCCTGCCCCTAACTCCAATGTTTCAAGCCAAGTATTGCAAATTCCTTTAGGTGTTAGCAAGGGAAGACACACTGGAAGGCAACACATTTTATTTTCTTCTCCTTAGATGTGCAATGCAGCAAGTATATTCCCCAGTGGACACACTGATTTTTCTGTGTTTGTAATCCTTAAAAAGGGTGCTATCTTATTAGCCAATATTTTTATTTTTGAGAGATCTTTCTACTAAATATCCCCTAATTAAAAAGCAACCAGTAGGTAAGTTCTGCTTGAGGATGTACAGGTGGGATTGCTGTTGACTTGGCTGGTGATCTGCCATGTGCTTCTGAAGAACCAATACGACCTGTAGCATTATATGTTTGATCTGAAAAATAAAACAAACAAATAATAATAAAAAAAAAAAAAAAAAAAGGAAGAAATGAGAGGGATTTTACCTGTTTTGATTTTGAATTGAGGCTTCAGGCTTTCTTGCAAGTAAAATCTCCAGGCAAGGACATATTTTGGGTTTTTGCCACAGAACTCCTGTATGCCTCTGTTTTAAGTGATTTAACTTACCCAGTTCCCAGCTTCCCTCTCTTTTAATGAGGGTAATATTTTCCTGCTTTAACTGTATGTTGAAAGTTTTCAGCTGGCTAATATTTTTACAACCCTTTAGGTTCCCATGATAGAACGATGGATGAACGAAGTATTGTGTGATTATGAGTGCAGTGTAGGTGTTGATTTCAACAGGAGTTGAAGTAAGAAAGAGAGAAACTTCAGATCAGGTCAACAGCTGGCCAAGAAGCTTTTGCCATTCAGTTAAATGGCAGAGTGCATCTTGCTGGTTGCCTCTCAAAACAAGGATTTGTCACTTCTGACTTCCCCAAGATCTCTCACACAGATAGTATAAAATATCTGAGTTTTACAGACTTTTTTATTATTATTTTTTACATTTTTGTTAAATCGGAAACCTAATTTCCACTCAAATCAGTGGATTCCAACCCGTTAATGTCAGCAACTAGGCTCCCCAGCAGAGTGGAAGCTAACCCGGATGAGCTCCGCTGGGTTTTGCCAGACGGGTCTTGTGGTACATTGTTAGGATTTGGGAAGATGAGCAGTCTATGGGTGACTTCATTTCTTCAAAAGCATTTCACGCCTCATTTCCAAACGTGGTTTCTGTCCATTGTAAACCAGGAGTCGACAGGGGCGGATACAGTAGAGCTGTTATCCAGCCAACCTGTCTTGGGACTTGCTTCTCCATAGCAGTCACTGCATATATTTGAGGGGTGAGTGAGCTGCTCTTTTGCACAAGCTAGAAAATAGATTTATAGAAAAGACGCAGAAGTCTGGACTGAAGGAATAGCTTCTCAGTCACACAAGGCCCTCTATAAGCCCTGCCAATCTCACCCTGAAGACAGAGCACAGTGTTCCATGAAGGAAAATCTCATTTCCATGAGAAGAACCATGTTTTTTTTTCTCACAATATCATTGAGCAAGGTCTTTCACATATTCCATTTGTTCTTAACGTAAATTTTTAGTGCTGCATTTCTTCCAGATGAGTAAGCAGTGAACCAGGATTTCACAGAGAGGAAAAGGTCTTTGGGATTTATTTTTTTTTCCAGAGAATTCATTGCCATTATTTATACTGCTTTGTCTACGGCCTTAGAGAGATTCTCGGAGGTGCAACACACTGCAACTATTTATACTATAGCCACAAGCAAAGTCACTTAGACAAGAATATAATATATTGACAGCATTATGTCACTTTAACTCTGTTACTGACAGTTTTTGACATTCTGCTTGTTATGCATCTGTTCCTTTAAAAAGCTATTTTGGTTTTCCTAAGCCATGGTAATACATCTTTTGGCCTCTGCTAGCCCTGAAACAACCCTGTTGGCACTACTGCAGTAGCAGAGCCCTGTGTATGCACCTTTTGGTCAAGAAAACTGACTGTGAACATTGTGCTCTGAGAACTTAAGTGCTCAAATGTTTGCGCGTTTATTCAAGTTCGTCTCTTCTACTTTAGAAGCTGTTTGTTGTAGCATTCTGTTCTGTGATAAAAATGTTAGCACACTTACAGCTTTCTTACAAAGCCTGGCCCTTCATCATCTCTACTTGACAAAGGGAAGGAAGTCAATTTAGTAGCATAAAAGATCATAAATAGTCATTAGATACTGAGCACTATTGCACTGTCAGTTTAAATCAAGTCAATATATCAGATTCATCCAGATACACAGATGCGTTTTGCCTGAATACTTCACAAAAGCCTGGCTTCTGTGGTTATTGCTGTTGCTGTTCAGCAAGTACAGGTTGCAGGAAGATACAAAAGCAGAAAAAAAAATCCAGTGAAGAGATTTAAGATATTATCCTGCCTTACTTAGCATTTGCCCTGGGCTAGGAGCATAGGCAGCAGCAGTTATCACCATTGTACAGGCACGTGATGACTTGTGAGGCTGGGGTAACTGGAGAGAGTGTCCGAGACCCTTGGAATCCAAGACTTGGTCTTACCACTTTTTCAAGCAAATGCACTGCCCTTTTTTTGCGTTTAACTCCAGAGAGCATTGCAGCAAATGTGTTTCTAAGCAGAGGTATTTGTTACTCATATTCACTTGCATTTTCAAATACTGTGTTGCTGCTGCTGTGCCATTTGGATGGCTGGATACATTTCCTTCTCTCTCTCATTTTTGAATTTCTGTCCAATGCCAGAAGTTTATTAGTGAATTAAATTCTCCTTCCCCCCCCCCCTTTTTTTTTTCTTCCTTTCTTTTTCTCTCTCTCTTTCTCTTTCTGTGTTTGCCTGACAGCGTTTTCCAACAGAGGATCATCTGATGATTCACAGGCACAAACATGAAATGACTTTGAAGTTTCCTTCAATAAAAACAGATAATATGTTATCAGGTAAGAAGACATGAATTCAAGAGTCAAGATAACTATTCAGATGATGTTGAAAGCATGACTCCTACTGGAAAGCTACTGGCAAAATACCTCCAAGATTGGTTTTAAACCTCCCCCCGACCCCACTGCAATTAAATCACAAGTAGAGATGGAATAAGCTGGAATGCGTTTCCTTGGACAGAAAGACAGCTGCCGTTCCTGTGCCTTCCCACAGGTTTGGCATGAGGGGGAGGGAGGTCCTGAACTGCAGCCGTGCTGGCAGCTCTGTCACCGAGTCCCTTGTCAGCGTGCCCGTGAAATATGGGCACTTAAGAGCGTGTCACCTGGGAGCCCAGCACTGAGTGTGTTAATGAAGTGCAATTAGACGGTTCTCGCAAGACTCACTATTTTAACTTTGACAAGCTCCCTTCAGCAACCGTAATAGGCCACATCATGAGAGTCACCCTTGTAAAGACCTGCCCACTTTAAATAGCTGTAAATCCTCCAGCTGAAGAAAGGTAAAACAGGGGGTAATATCCAACACTCTTCCCCCCAGAGTTAATCATCTCTGTCCACTTCTCCCATCATGCGCAGATGTTGTGGGGTACAAATTTATTCTTATGTGCAATTACAGCTTATACTTTCTGATGTGCTTTTCTCATTTTCTTGTCTAGTATCCACGCATTGGGGGCTTGCTAGCATTCACTAATTACACACTGGGGGCTTGCTAGCATTCATTGCTAGTAATTGTTGGGTAAATTTACAGGCATTACATCTTAATCTCACTGCCTCTCCTCTCCTGTTTGCTTTCCTGTTGTATATTCCTTGGGTTGTGCTAGCTGATGCTTAGAAATAATGTCACTAACATTTCTTCAGGTTTCAAAGTAATTGTGGGAAAGAAACTTTGATGCAAATGTATGTGTAGAAATTAGCCAGTTTTTGATACTTCCCTTTTGAAATAGACTTTTTATAGGTAAATTGTGCCTGTTGTCATGTGAGAGTACCTACTCTCAGCAAAACTTCATCTCTGACCGTTCTGTGTCCAAATATAGTAATTAGGGGGCTCTCAATCTGACTATTTTATGGATAAACCCCAGGAAATCATATTTGGGTAACAATTGCTTGCATTTATTTCATTTAGGCTTTTGTTTTCTTGGTCTTCTGCCTTTGGGACTTTAGGTACTGGCGAAAAATCTGACAGCCCCCATCCTAAATTAAGTTTCTTTTCATCTTGCTCTGGGAAATGCCATAACAGACTAAGTTTAGAAAGAAACAGTATGCAGCACATTAGAGAGCAGGGCCTGTAAAGTATGTGCATGCCAGGCTATGCCCGCAGAATCCTGTGTTTGTGAGCACAAGTGAGAAAATGCTGCCCTCATACTTGGCAGTGTCCTCTGGCAATGAAATTATCTGAAGAACACCGTACTTTGGGCACATTCCCCCCCGTGAAAGTGCTCGTTTTCATTAGAGCTTTCTGTTTGCAGCAATTGCCTCTCCAGGGCAGTTTCTGAGGAGTGTCATCAGGAGTCCCCTGAGTGCAACAGCTCCGTTTATGTTTGGTAACTTCTGTCATATAGCTGTCCATGGATTGCTTTCCCGGGGAATGCTTTGAATGGCTTCCAGGATTCCCATCAGTAGTGTTGCCCTGCAGTCAGCCAACTTGGGATGCAGACATGCAGAATTTTGTGGCCAAAACATCTATAATATTGTGTTTGAGGGGTATATTTTTTATGCTTTATGTGTAAATATCCTCTGTGGTAATGAAAGAGTAAAAAGCTGCTTATATTCTCAGAGACTGTGGTGAGCATTTCTGACCACAATGGCCTGATAACCTGGTGCTGTCATATATGATTTTTCTTTTATGCTCATTTGGTGGCTTTGTTTGTCATTTTGCAGACCTTAGTTTGGTAGTATCATAGATCTTCTACTCTCTGCTCAGAGACATTGAAAAATAGTTGTCACATTACCCACCTAAACCCTGAGGAAATCTAAATACCTTAAAGTTTAAGATGTTTTATTCTTAGATTTCATAATGAAAATTTAATGATATATGGGAAAAAGAGACAGACTTTTCTCTTAGACATTTGTCTTCATGTCTTCCTTCTTGTTTCTTTACATTTTTGCTCATTTGATTTTTGAGGAGGAGGGGGAATTGTGTCTGTCATCAGTAGATCCAAAGAAGCAATTGCCCAACAATGAGCCAGGTGCAGCGTTAGTGTGTGGATTTTAAGCTGCTTTGAAGACAGTTTTTCTCCTTTTTCACAGTATGTTTTATACTGTGCCCTTTTAATGTATGTTTTAATGTGCCCTTTTGTATTTGAATCTGTTCAGTATTCAAAAAAAAAAAAAGTGAAAAACTTTAAAATAATTCATGCACAAAAAATAGCTTGTATGCTTTAACATATCATTCAAATTCTTTCTAATGTCAATAATGTTTAACACAAAATAACCATTCTGTATTCTATGAACTATTATTGGAGAGAGTCACTAAAATTGCAGGCCTGTTGATTTTTTTAGCAACATATCTTAGAAACTGAACAAAACATGACCCAAGAAGCAGGAACTTGTTTCTGGAGCATGAAATGTGTGCCAGGTTATGAAATACAAATTTGTAAGTGAGAGGTGAAGTCAAAATATGATGTTTTGTGGGCAGGGTCAGTGTTTAATTACCAATGTTATGTGACCTGGTTGAAGCCATTGGTGTTATGCCGATTAATCAGGTATGTCTAGCCAAGAGCTTTCCTTGTTACCAACTAGTTCTGATGTATTTACAAGAGTTATTGTATCTGGTGGTTCCCAAAGTAATTCAGAAACACTAGGTACATATGTACACTAAATAGCTATGTTGTCTGAATGCAATGAAAAGGAAGTCCATTAGAGACATTTCATTAAAACACAAGTGATTCTTCTGTCGATAACTTGACATTCATTTTAAAAGACAGTAATAAGATTGTAATGTTAGTTACTCCTTTTTGTGTGTGTGTTTTTTGTCTGTGTGTTTGTTTGAAAGCCTGCTCAACTATGGATATAGAGTCATTTATGGTTTCCATTTGCACATTTCCTAGCCAAAGAAGAACTGATTGAGATGATAGTATATAAAATCTGCCTCAGTTTTGCATACCAGTCATAATTGCAAGAAGCTTTGTAGTTAGCTGGACTAAAATAAAGGCCATCACTCTGCTGATGTGCTGACTAAACATTACATTGATGTGAAGTTCTGAGTGACCAGAAGGGATTAAAGATGTGTTGTACCCAATGCATGTGCCCCCAGAGAAAGTCCAGTCAGTCCATAGCAAATAATTTAGCAGCAAAGTTCTTGGGAGCCTCAGCTGCGAGCTCCTCTGTAAGGGCAGTTCTACCTCGTACAACCGAGCACAACTCTGCTCGTCCATCACTTGAGGTGTCCTGACCTGCAGGTTTTGGCACACGGGGGTGGTAACCTGCTCAATCAATAGAGAAACTTCCTTGAAATTCTCAGACCATTCCCCTTTTCTTGGAGCTTGCCCTTCAGTGCTAGTCCTATTTCTCGGGCTTTGTTATCATTTCATGAAAGTATAACACGGGTAACTATATAAATTCAACAAAACTCCACAGCTGAACAAGCCAAATGTCTATTATTATTGCACATGAGACTAAACACTTTTTTTTTTAAAGATGAAGAATCGAGTTACACACTTTGGAGCTGTGCTATTAGATATCTTTTACTGAGAATGAATAATATTTGCAGTAGTTTAATGGTCAATATAAACTTGAAAAACCTGGAAATTCTTTGTTTATTTTTTTCCAAATAAAGCATGGTTAGCATAGCTGTCCTTTAATTCTCCAGCTTTTTTTTTAAACTAATATCATGCTTTAGTATTTCCATTCATGCTTTGAGAGATGAAATTCCAGGATCCAGGCTAATTTTGCAAAAATACATTCTGGTAGGTGATTCAAATAAGTCCTTATAACAAGTTAATGGGATTGTATTTATTAAGGCTGTTTTGACAGCAACTTATTGAGTTGAGTTTCATTTAAGAGCCTATTAATTCAGTAATTACAAAACAAAGAAACAAACAAAACCCTCAAACCCACAGCCAAAGTGAATATCTAGTTGATTTTTTTTCTTTTTCTACTTTGTTGAAGACTTCAAATTTTCCATTACCTTACTGCATATATTTTCAATGAATGTAGAAAATCAAGAGTCATCATATCAAGCACTGTGGTTGGGGATAGGTTTTGTGTATGGTTAGCACCCAATTTATGTTCAGTGTGTAAAGTTCCAGCGAGAATCTGGTTGTTGAGATGTTTTAAAACTCTCTCCTATAAAACACAACAGGTTGACTTGGGATCTGCAAAGATTAGACTGCAAGCTTTGTATTTTTTTTTACTCTTTTTTTTTTTCTCCGTTGGCATTTTTAATATCTGTTTAAACTTAACATTTCTTGCAGCCCATCTGCAATGAGGACTGTGTAAACAAACAGGCAGATTACTCATTGGAGTAGTAGACCAAACAATATTTATTGCCTAGTTGCAAGTTTGATGGGTTCTGTGTTCAACCTAGTAATAAAGACTGGATAGAAATAACTTTCTAAGCAATTATTGGATGGCAAAGGAGCTACATCTTCCTAGAGGTGGGTGCTTGAAAACACAGTAAACTAAGTGTAGTCCAAGTTGTGGATGGGAAGATTTTATCCATTGAATAGAACTGGGATGGCCGTTCAGTATAGTGGCCAGATACCTAGATATCTAGGGCTGACCCAAACTGACCTGAATCCCAAGATAATATAGCGTCCCACCATTATAAAGTCTGATTTTCTTTTTTTTTTTTTTTTTTGACAATTACACTGTCATAAAAATACTGAAGTTTCATGGACCTCTGGTTTCTATGAATGTTAAAAGATGAGGTAATATACGGTGGAATGTTTGGCCTTGGTGTACATCGGATTTAGTTGGCTTTCAGAAGGTCCTTAGGTGGGGCTTGGGGTGGTTGCTGCATGGGCTCTTCTTTGCTTGATTTTTGGGGCAGTAGGAGGAGGGTTGTGTGTTTAATGAAATGTTGTTCTGAACTGTTGCCAGTCTGATTTCTGGACCATAGGAACTACAACAACCATATAGGGAGATTGAGGTAATCACTTACAAATACCATATCTGTATGTAAGTGGTGTAAAGAATGTTACTAATCTATCAGCTCTAAGATTGTTAGATAATAAATCAAAGATTGTTCGATAATAAATCAAGATAGTTAATTGGAAAGGAAGCAGAGTGAAGACTGTGTGTTTGAAGGTGCATTCTTGGTCTTGGAAGCAGTATTTCATGCTTTTTGTAAATGAAATCTTTTTCTCTGGATTTTCAGTGTGCTTCATCTCCAGTACGAATTGCAGCCCAAGGGCCAAAGACAACTCTGGTGTAAATCCACGGAGTTCAGTGAGGTTACCCTCGAGATTAGTTTGGCATTGCTTATTTAGGGCATAGACCTGTAAAGTGTTGCATGTCCTCAGCTCCCATCCATGTCAGCACCTCATTGACTCAGCTCCTTACGCTGAGTTCCTGCAAGATTCTTGGAAAGTCTTATGTTTCTGTCTCTGGCAATACAGTAGTTAGCTGTGAAAACTAATAGATAAATATGTGTGCATTCCCAAACACTTGAGTCTTGTTTCTTTTAAGCTCGCAAGAATAATGCTGAAGCCAAAAGCAATAAAAACAGAATTTTAACATTAAGGCCTTACTTCTTACATTACATCAGTATGTTCCGTCCGAAGTATACATGCAGACCAGGGGCCTTGCCCTTAAATTGCTTTAAAAAGGTCAAAGCTGTAGGACCAGACGTTCTAGAGGTGGAAATAAGCTTCACACTGATTTTATAAGTGGAGGATCCGCCCCTTAATTTCCAAGTGGAAACTCTATATCCTTTTGTACACATTTCTTTTGTTTAGGGGTTGCTATGTGTTCTATGTTTCTATGTTGTAATGTTCGTTCTGTCTGGTAACTGTTCCCTGCATCAGGGAAATACTAGAACCTGACCCATCTTAGCAAGGCACCAGCAGCTAAGCTTTTATCCGCAGAGTTCACTGGAGTGGGAGCCTTTGTCTGAGGTCAGATTTGGCCCTGTATGGGCAACTGGGATTAGTGTGACAGGCCCTTGTTTTCACTCTTGGTAGAATGAATTTCAAAATAGGATAGTTGTAAGTGACTATGCAGAAGGTGATTTTTGAAGAGAGTTGGGACAATCTTTCCATAAGATGAGGTAGCCCAAAGCAGTGTGAGTTGATGTGGGAGCTAGGAAAAGAGGAGCTAAAATAGAGGAGATTTTTCTTTCCTTTGCTGCTTGATCAGAGCCTTTTGCTTTCTAAGTTTCTTTTGCCTGGAATGTCACTGTTTTGGGGTCTAAATCTGATAGAACTGTGTGGACTCTCCCCTATCATTGTTAGTAGGGCTCTGTCTTGTAGTTATTTGGGGATGGGGAGGCTGAGGTGGAGGAGTTCAGAAGTGACTTCAGAATGAATGGAGTTAGCTCAGAGCTGATCTTAACGTGAAGAGTTCTTGGTTCCCAACTTTGGGTTCAGTTTTTGCTTTCTGGAGAAAGACTGGCTGAGGTTATCCCCAAAAGAGCAGTCTCTTGGGCAATTTTACTTGCTGTATTAAGAGGTTTGGGAAAAGAGGCTGAAAACCTTGTACTTTGAGCCTCCCCTTCTTGTGTCATTAAAGAGAATACTATCCTTCCCTGAATTACTTTTGAGGAGGGAACAAATTCCTAGAGATGAAGACATGCACTAAATGTACTTTGTCTTTAAATCCTTTTGTTTTTATGAACAGAAAACACTTTTAGATGAAAATAAGAATACTGAAGCTTCTTTGTGGTCAAATTTAATATTTCACAGCTCTCTTTTTTTTTTTTTTTTAATTATCATTTCACTCCTTCAAAAAATATATGAAGAACAATTCACTGAGTGGGGCTTCTTTGCATGGTGGGTTACTTGCAGTGTGTTTCACAATATAAAGCTGTGAATGTTTGAGGTGGTTTTCAAGCGGTGAAGACGTAACTAATGTGTACCTGCCACAGTTCCCTGTGTGCTCCAGGGTAAATACGCATTAACATACGTGCTGTGTTGCTTTACATGCAATTATCATTGGGGTTTTCTGCCTAATTTTAATTTGCACATGTTAGGGATAGCCACTTGTGTGCTACGTGCTCCCTAAAAATCTGTCCTGTTGCCTCTCAGGTTGAACGATTGCTGTGGGCAGTCCCTGCCCGTCTGCAGCGCGCAATGTCAGCCTTCGGTGCCGTGTGGTTTGTTTTCAGTGGTGATGTGTAGGAGGGGGAAGGCATTGGCAAGTTAAACAGTTAAACAGTCTTCTAAGAAAAGAGAGGTTCTGCCTCCCTCTCCTTTCCGTGCAGCATCTCAATGATTATTTCTTGTCCCATTCTCAGATCAGACTCCTACACCAACACGCTTTCTGAAGAACTGTGAGGAAGTGGGCCTCTTCAACGACATTGATTGCTCCTTAGAGCACGAGTTCAGAAAGGCGCAAGAGGAAGAGAACAACAAAAGGGTGAGTGCTAGTGCATCGATCTCTTCCTGCCCTTTTTGCTTCCTTCAAGCAAGCTTTTAAGGATGCTGTGTGAGATCAGGTCACTCTCTATTACCTGGTGGTAACCCAAGGTTGCTAGCTCTCTATTACCTCCTAACCTTTGGGCTAGAAATTAGGTGGCACTGTAAGTTGTGACATGTTTTCTAAACTATTGAAAGGCTTGACATAAAAAAAAAAAAAAAGGCAAAAACCCCTCACAAAACAGCATTGCTTTTCCAAAAGCGTGTAACAGTTGTTGCCAGGGTTTAATTCCAAGTCTCTGCTTTTAAGTAAACTATATTATAAACCACACACCTCTTGAGGGAGAGGCTTGGGAAAATTATATCATCTTTGAAGTGAGTATTGCAAGCTTGCTCAAAAACATACCAGGGAAATGTGGATTATGAGGAGGCATTTACATTAAACGCAGAAAGTTTTGCTCTTTCCCCTGCTGCGCTGTGAGCTCCTGCTTTTTATTTGTCATCGTTACCAGCTTTACCATGTGTCTGTATTTCCCATAAAGTATTCATACAGAAGGGGAAAATTTCAACTTTTAATGCCTAGTAGATAGTGTATCCCATTTCCAATTAGCATCCATAAGTTTAGGTTGAATTATATGGGCCACTTTATATGAGATTAAGTATACTCCTGTGGCCAAGGATTGTCCAAGTGTTTTGAGGGATCCTAATGAGCTGTTTAAAATTTCCTAGGAAATGTAAAAGAGCCTAATATACTATCAAGACCAGCAAGAGGTGATGGATGCAATTTTAACATTTGAGTAAGCATCAAAGTTCTGGTGGCTTCTGAGAACTGAAACACATAAATAACGTGGGGCTTCCTACAGGCTCATATTGCTTCCTTCTTCCTTGCTGCAGCCCTCAGACAAGCTACCAAATACTTCCCCTTCACATCGTTCCTTTTTTATGCCCCTCTTTCACCTTCTCCCATCTCTGTAGCTCTGAGAAATTCTCATGTAATGTGTCCCCTGCTGCAGTACTTCTCCAGTTATTGAACATTGTGTTATTTGGCCTGTGTTTCGTAGTGATCTGTATATGTCTAATTATCCAGCACCTCATGCTAAATGTAAGGAAAGAAACTCATGAAGCAGCGATGGTGCAAAAACCAGAGGGCACTTTTCCTGACCTTGCCTTGGCATTATTTTGTCTTTCAGAGCAGCAATTGCAAATGTTTCCTGCGCAGGGACTGTTTCTTAACTCTGCTTGTAGCTGCTGTTCAGTGTCATATGTTTTGCATGTCACTTATTGCTGTCACTTATTTTGAATTCAAAATTCATACATTGGAGCCATATGCGTGTGTGAGTGGGTCCTGGGCCTTGTGAAGTTTGAAGTTGGCAGCATTTAGGGTCCTGTAGAAGGATGTTTGAAGTACTTCGAGGTCTGCAAGAGAAGGCACTGCAAGAGGCTTTTTGGCAGAAGAGGTCGGGATGATAGCTGAGAAGCAGAAGGGGAGAGGAGACACATAGAAAGAATAGGGGAAGGGAGACTAGGAGTGTTTTATTTGTGATTTACTGGGAAAGGAGTCTTGAGATAGTTTGTGTCAGACTTATAAGAAAGGAGATTCAGACAGATACAGGAGGAAAAGAGAGGAAGAGCAAAGTGTAGTATCAAGGAAAGAGGGTGTCCAAATGTGAAAACAAAGGTTCAAGATTTGGTGAAGGGCTGGGAAAATATCCCAACTAGTTTGGCCTTCACAGCTTTATTTGCGGGATGAAGTTAGGGAACAGCCACACAATGACAGAAAAGTGACCAGTTTTATATTTAACTTGTCATACTTTGTTTCTTGTGTGCTGCAGAGGAGACTTGGCCGAGATCCGGGGGACCGTTTGCACTTCTTCGCGAATGGTTATTATTGAAGAAGATTCCTAAGCAGTTCTTACTGTATGGTAGTTATTTTGCAGGAGTAGAAGATGAGGAGAAATCATAGACTTGGGCTTCTGTGTAGCTAGCCAAAAATCACACAACTTGGTGTTGCAGGGTCCATTTCAGCTCACAAGGGGTAGTTGCACAATCTGATTAAAACCTAGACAAGGGCATTGGATTACCTGATAACACCAGATATTAAAGGACCTTGGGTGTCTTATTCTGCCTTCCTTCCCCTCACCCCTGCAGCTGCCATGGGCTGTCCCCAGGGAGCAAAAATGAATGACGAGGGGAGAGGGGGAAATAATTAAAAAAAAAAAAGGGGGGGGGGGGAAGTGTAAAAGTCCCACCACTAGCTAGCTAACCTGTAACATTTGCTCTGTGTTCCCAATTAGTCGGCAGCATGTTCACTCTTATGAAACCCCATTTCCTCGTCAGGGAGGAATCTGAGGTGGGTCCCAGTGGGGCTCAAGGCAAAGAGGGGAGCCAGAGGCCGTGGCAGGAAGGGGCTCCTTGGCCTGGGCTGCTGATAACGAAGCGGTCCAAAGGGCCCGTCCCTTGGATGGGGGAGCTCCGAAGGCACTTACAGTGCTGCGGGGCCCAGCAGCAGCCTGCAAAACTTATTCGTGCTGCAGAATGGTCTTCCAAAAATACTTTGGGCCAGGTTAATTTCTTGAGGCTGTGAGAGAAATGTTTATTTTAGCATATCACTGTGGCTTAGCGCACAGCTTGACGCTGAAATCTTATAACAACTTCTTTTTTTTTTTTTTGCTTGAGAGTCCTCGTTTCAGAAGAACCCTCAAAGAATACAGTCCAATTAGCTATATTCTTTCTTATGCCCTTTCTTCTTCTAAATGGGAGTCCACGTGTAGTCCACGAGAATTTGCTGTGATTAAGCTGGTTATGGGGACTGCTGACATTCCAGAGTAGCTGGGAAGTGCTGCATGCACAGCCTAGGAATAGTGCACGTACCCTTTTGGGAAAGGTAGCATTGAGGGAAAAGCACTCGAGTGAGTATCCTAGCCAGGTGACCTGCAACAAATCACTTAATATCTTTCTGCCATAGTTGCTCATGTGTTAAATGGGAATAACGTCTCTTTATGCCTCCCATACTTGCTATGTCTCATCTGTAATGATTGTAAATTCATCTGGCAAGGACTCTCTCTTAAAATATGGCTGGGTTGGTTAGCCTGTTGCTGGAGGACCGTGTGGACTGGAATAGTAATAATGATAACAACAACCCTTAGGACCTGGACTGAAATCAGAATGGACAAGTTATACAGTGAAATGAGATTGTCAGTGTTCTGGCTCCCTAAGAGCCTGTGCCATCAAGTGGGAGCTGGAAGTGCCTGTCTGGGAAAGGCCCAGACCCTAAATGCAAAGGGTTAGATCGGAAAGATAAGCGTATAGGTAAGTGTATGAGAAAGAGGCTTTGTTGCCTCCTCTTGATGGCACTCCTACTGACCCAAACATCCTACCTACCAAATGCACCACTGAAATTAGTATAGTGAAAAGGACACCCATGCTATTTTTCCACTTGCAAGGGTGTATTTATTAAAGCTCCTAGGAACTTGAGGAAGGCAGCCATTGACAGCTCTGCGCCAAGCAAAATTTGCAACCCAAACCAACAAGGTAGGCAGTGTTGGCAGATCAGATGATCATCTTAGCCTACTAGCTGCAGGTTTTAGGTTTACACTGCTCTGAACATTAAGTATCCAAAACATTTGTCATGGGTTATATTTGCAAACCCATGACCTTTGCTGCTACTGGATAGGCCTTGCTGTGAGATCTTGGACTGAGCATTAAGGTTGCGTCTGAGGGAATAATGTCAAAGACGGGAAGAGCCAGGATCCATTTCTGAACAACTACTTGTAACTGTTGCTTTATTAAACTGCATTTTGCCTGACCTACCTGCATAAAATGAGAGAGTGGAAATACACATGCTGTAGCATGCAGAGCACTACATCCAGGAGCATCTAGAAATAGCAAGTTAAATGTTTCTAGTATGAAGGCATTTTTAAGATCATATTCTTATACTAGAGTCATGACACATCACTTCCTGGCTTATCAGGCTTATCCTGAATTTTTCTGAACAGTAATGAACCAAACTCCATGTTGCATGTTAGCTATGCAGATAAAGAAGAGAAAGAGCTATGTCCAAATACAGCTTGGTTCTAATGAAGTTTATTCACCATTAATTGAGGAGGCTTAAAGCCAGCAAGTCTTCTACATGCTTAATATTACTGTTCTAAGAATGCTGTACCAGTGTAGTCACCTCCCTGCTAGAAAAGCTTCAGCAAAATGAAGTAGTCCAGCAAAGCAAAAAAAAATACAGAACATTTGGTGATTAAATATATTCAGTTTGCAGAAGGCTTAAAAAGCTTAAATATCCTGTTTAGTTGAGTGCAACAAGAGTTGATGCTATAGCCTGACATGCCGTTGAAAGGCATAATTTGGTTTATGCCTTCTACTTTCTCATTCTGTCCTGTATACCCTGATAGTTTCCTGCCTATCGGCATAAGAAGGTAGGTAAATGCACTTGTCTAATTTACACCACCACACCATTTCCTGAAGAACTCAGTGCCGCTGCAATCTCTAGAAGAGGAATCTT
Source organism: Nothocercus julius (assembly GCA_013398735.1). NCBI lineage: Eukaryota > Metazoa > Chordata > Aves > Tinamiformes > Tinamidae > Nothocercus > Nothocercus julius. The sequence continues at coordinate 2,354,232 of VZSV01000109.1, read as the reverse complement.
GCGAATATTTTCTGATTGTTATATTTGTGCTATCAGTTATGCTAGTGAATTCAAGCTGAGCTGAAAATCATAGAGTCTGTCTCTTGAGCAGGTGTCGTTTGGTAGAAAATTTCACTTCATTTCCATGCCTTAGATTCAAATTTTATGTAATATATTCCTGGCCTGGAGGTTTTTCTCTTTGTCTTCTGAAATGTATGCAAACAGAATAAATGTGATGGGTTTTGTTTGTTTACGTATTTTAAAAGGAAACTTCTTGCACTGCAATAAGGGGAAAATGTAAATACAAAACCAGTGGCCTGAAGAGCAAATAAGAACATCTAATAAGCATTTCTCATGTTATACAAACTTGGTGGTTTTCTTTTTTCTTTCCTGTTGTTTTTATATTTTGGAGACGTTTAAGTGAGGAATAAAACCAAACAAATGAGCCCCCCACCCTCAAGTGCCTTGTCCTGTCCATCACGTCAACAGCAGGAGAAACACGCTTGGGAGACACGTTGTTCATCTGCAGTTGATGCTGTTTTGAAATCGGGCATTCCCAGTAGGAGAAGCTGCAAAAGCTGTGTTGGCTGGCGGGAAGAACACACTTCATAAATACCATCTCCTTTTAATCTCGTTCATCATCCTGTTACAGCAGAAAGTTCACTCCTACAGGCAGTCAGTCAATACAGTAGTTGAAACTAGCCGTTTCTGTTTCTAGTAGTTGGAACTAGCAGAAGCTTCCACTCCTGTGAGACAGGAGCAAGAATAAAGGACTCGTGGTCGCCTTTGCTGACAGACTACACAGATGTGATGTGTGTGTGTATAAATATATATATATATGCACTTCTCCATTCATCTCAACGTAATATAAGAGTGTTTGTGCCGTGTCAACTCAAAGATTCCTCTGACTCTCTACTCTCCCCCTGAATCTTTTATATGCTGGTATGTTATAGCAGAAGGAAAATAAGGCGTGGAGTGATTTATGTTTATGGAGTGCTTAGAGCCCAGGGTCTCCTTGTCGTACGTACTCTAATAAGGTCAAGTTGTCACTCTGTCAATCAGTCAAGGTGTTGTTAAGGTGGTAACTTGAAATTCTCAACTTCACAGTGTCCCCAAATCACCCCAAATCCAAATCTTTCAGTACAGTAGTTCCCATACTCTAAACATAAATCTGCATGTGTGAAGATGTGAATGTAGTTCGTAGCTTAGCATTTCTTCTTGGAGATACATTTAGATGCTGCAAAGATACACTCGAACCCTGTATCATTTTTTTTTTTTCTATTCTTTACTTTAAAACTCTTTTTGGATTTCAAATACAAGAAGCCCAGTAATTATACTTTTTTTTTTTTTTAAGGTAGATTATTTTGAATTTTCATATGCATTAATTGCATAAGGATAAGATGGTTTACTGATTTTTTTTATGGGCTTACCATTGCTGTATAAATCCCCCTATTTCTCACTGATTAACTTACTTTTGCAACATTCCTATGAAGAAGGGATTTTTTTTTTTTTTTTAAATTGTATTTTCCCAGGAAATACAGAGTTTGGAGAGAAAAAAAAAAAAAGAAGGTTTCCAAAGCTCCTTCGTAGCTAGACACCAAACTGATGGCACTGGAAGCGCAGAGTGAGAATTCCAAGGGAGATCAGTCCTTTAAACCATTCTGCCAGGCAGTTTTTGGTGTCTTTTGGTTCCCAAATATCTTTGCAATGTGGCCCCAAGAGATTGATGGAGCTCTTCAAAGGCAGCTTGGTGTCTTGCTCTCACTGCAATAAAGCAGGAGTGAATCAGTGAGCTACCATGAAGGATCTGGGCTCAACCCACGTGCTAAAAATTGCACAGGAAGTCTGTGGCAGAGCCTCGGATTGATTCCATATCATCTCGGCCTCAGCACAGGGCATCCCGCAAACCATGTGTGCTAAAGATTTATCAGCTGTTGTTCAGTGTTGCTAAAGACAGGAAGAATGCTTTCCTCCTCTCTCCAGATGGGTAGGCTTGCTCTGTTTTAGCTGGTTTTCTTAACTTCTGGAGCTTTCATGGTAGACATATGGCAATGCATTATATTTTTACACAGGGATTCTGCATTTGGTATTTTAGGCCTAGACTATGTGAGTCCTGTTGTGAGCCTATAAACTGTCTTACACAGGGGACATTTTTCTGCTTAAGTGTGCAGAAAAGCCATGAAGGCTGCAGAGTTCAGAACTAGCTTTGCAAAAATATGTATAGGAATAAGGTTCAACTTATGCTTATTGTTTTCAATACAACACCTTATCTTCTGCTGGCAGGCAGGTCTCTCTTATCTGGTGCAATAGACTGTGTTTGAATGGATTTATGGATTTAGATCTCAATGCTCCAAGAGAAGACCTGAGTGTTTTTCCAGCAGTAAGTGCTTATGGCGTGCAGAAAGGCCATTTTGGAGAGCATACGTTTTTGATTGAACTAAGCCTCCCTACCCATAATCTTTCCGTGTTCTTCTGGATTCCAGTTGACAAATCATCCTGCAGGGCTCCGTCAGGAGAGTTCACTTTCCTTCTACCTCTTACTGTCCCTGTCCCAGAGAAGCTGAGTCACCCTCCTGTAACGGCTGTGCTTTTGTTGAGCTTTGTGTATTGTGGCTGCCCCGCAAAAGGGAGCCTGCCGAATGTCACTCTTGACGTTCCTTTCGCAGCAACGTGGAACTGTGCATATTGCTTTGGTCTTCCCATGGGTGCACTTACAGACACAGCTTGTTACCCGTCCATACCTCGAAGGATGCACGGGATGGCCCATAGCAAAGGGATAAACCTTCTCTGTAATGGCTATTTTGGTTAGTCTCTCTCTTAGATAAGGGCTCCCAAATCTTGGCGGTCTCTTTAGAACTTACACTCTGCTATCAAACACAAACTCTTCACTCCCCAGAGCCAAATTCTAAGTGGAGTGCTGCCTATATGCTTGAGTAATAAGATACTATTGATATATTTTAGAGCAAGGTGCACTTTTACTTTATTTATGAAGATAGACATGCTGTTTGAGGGCTTAATCACAGCTGATAAATCATTTTAAGAAACCTATTAGAACCATATGCTGATTCTGGGTATTAATATGGTGTGTCTGTTTCTAGTCTAATAAGACAGGGTCTCTTCCCCCCTCTCCCTTCCCCCTACCTGGTGTGTGACCTATTTATCTGTTTAAGTTTGGGGGCATTTCTCCGTTTAGGAGGAATCATTAATAAAGCCAGGTGAGCGTTGGAGAAGGGCATTGCAGCGCCAGCAGAGCCGTGTGTTTTCCGTCGCCTTTGTTTAGGTGGAATTCCAAAGGAAAAAGCCCAAAAGCCGAGAACTGTAAAACGTATCACATAAAGACCAGGGGGCCGCAGAATGGCCCTCCCTCGGCATAAGGTTGTCATTTTGGCCCAGGTGGTTGCAATAGTGGGGCTTGGGGGCTGCAAGGGGGTGGCTATGCCGGCATTTCGGTTACCTCACCTTTCCCTTGCTCCGAAAGGGCTACGCGGGAACAGGTTCCCTGGCCATTTAATGAGATCCACATTGGTGAAGTTACTCGGTGCCAAGTCTTATTTATCATTAATTGGTGGGTTCACTTGCAGATCTTTTCTATTATTTGCTGATTATACCCCTACACATTTTACTATCTTGCCAAAATTCAGATGCTAATAATTTCTTGATTTATTGTTTGTTTATAACCCTGTCCACTGCCTAAATGGACCTAGTTAGAAGATTTCGAAACAGCAACGGCTCTTTTGCTGACTGGGTTTCTTTCACATTTTGCACATGGCAGTCGTCTATTTATAAACCTCCGTAGGGACTCCTAAACCTTGGGTTCCTCCCACCACTTCAGCCCCTTTTCTCCCTTGGTCCCCCAAGGCAAGTGTTGGTTTTTGGCATAAAGACAATGATGGTGATTGTTATAAGGAGAAATTGTCCACAAGCTATGAACCATGGGTAAGGACTTTTAATTTGCACCTCAAGCAAAATAAATACAAAATTAGAGGCATCCAAGAGAGCAATGGGATTTTCCCTGCAAGTTAGAAGATCCTGATCTGTACTGGTCATCTTCGCTCTTACAAAATGAAAAATGGAAAATTCACTTTATGCCACTTCTGTGCTGTCTAAAGCACGTGCTGTTTTCCTGTGCTCTGCAAAATTACTGTACTTCTAAAAGTGCCCAAATGTGCCTGTTAAATCTCGCATGCTCCAGAGTAACAAAAGGAGTCGTGGAGAAGAGAAGCCAGCCAGAACAACTGAGCGCATGCCCCAGTAGTTAATGAGTGTTCTCTGGGTGTACAACCTCCTGCCTGTCTGGGGCAGCCCTATTGATTTTGGTGGAATTAAAATTTTTAGCCTATTACGGATGGCAAAAAGATGTGTGTATATGGGCAAGTCTTTGCTCAGAGACAAAAAAACAAGCAAACGAATCCCCCCAAAATCAACAAAAACCCCACATTTCAGGTCACAAAGTGAAATATCTGATTACTTGTTGATCTCCTGATAATATTAATAAATATGATCTTTAAAACCGTCTTAGGGAGCAAAATAATGCACATCTGAAATGCTTCCTTGTCCTGCTATTTCCCTCTGCTGTGCATTTCTACAGAAGTTGCTGAGTCCCCTCTTACCAATAAATATCAGCTTGCTTTCTTCCCTGATATGTGAGTAAGCTGTGTGGCTTGGGTTAGTCCGTAGGAAAAGGACAGACATCCGTTTGCCGCGTGAATGTTCATGTCAAAGTGCAGATCTGCCAGCCAGCCTGGGCCTGGGTGGGGAGAGACGGAGAGGGAATGAACTCCATGTTACAAACAGCCTCTTTTGAATTTCTACAACCTATTAGTCACAGCAAGCTGCCCTTATTGATTTTTGGTAAGAGAGGTCACTTTTAATCCTCTAAAGTGGAAAAAGCTGCATGCACTCTCCACGGCATGACATTAAAATTGACACAGCTCTGCATCAGTTTTGTGAAAATGCCCTAAACCTAGATGGATTATTGCCTTGCCTTTCAATGGATACAAGCTGCTAACCAGAACATGCTTAGCTGGAATTGATATAAAAGATTTAAAATAAGTGATAAGGAAAGCACAACGAGAAAAAATCTGAGAAAATATATGAGTGCACTAAAAGAGCTGCCCATGCAGAAAGGGGCCATTAGTCCTAGGAAACATTAATTTCTTTTTCCTTTTTTTTTTCTTTTTTTTTAATTTAAAAATCAATACAGAGGAGTTGCGATTATCATATAAAAGAATAAACAAAAGCTGACCTTCCTCTGTGATTATGAGGAAAACTTTATTCTGGCAGATGGCCCTTCCTAGTTCTGTTTATGCTCCTTAGAGAACTAAATCTTTGAATACAATTAGAATAGTCAAACTTGAATCCTAAGTGTGCCTCAAAATAAACAGTAGGGGTGAACTCCCCAGAGTTTTCTTTTCATCTTTGTTATCCCAGCCTGACCCTTCTTTCCTGCCTAATGCTCATTTGTAGCATACTATGATTAAGAGAAATCTTCCTAGAGGAAAAATGTGCTTAATGGGGGTTAGGGAAAATGTGATTCTGGAGAAGTAGTATATTTTTTTTATTTTGTTTGAAGTTTAAAAAATCATTACTACCCCTTTTGATTTTCTCCTAGATTTTACTTGGAAATCTGTTTTCAAAGATCTCACTGAGTAACTCGGTTAATCTCAGTTAAAATACGCACTGCAACGTTCAGATAAATTTGTTGGCTTGCCATGTAAGCTTCGTATTCCTTCTTTTTGTTAGTAGTACCTTAATCCATTTAATCACAGTAGGGGAAATCAGTCATTTAACTCATATTGCCCTGCAGCAATCTGTAGTTGGCTTTTTGTGTTGTGCTCCATTCTCCAAAGGGAGCTACTACTGATACCGTCCAAAAAAAGTTAGGGAGTTTGGCTGGAAACACCCAAGTTGCAATCACAAAATGCATCATCTCCTGCCTGTCCTCCTAAACATGCATGGACAGAGGGGAGAGGAAGGTGGAGAAGGAAAAGTAGGGGTTGATGAAAGTGGAGGAAGGAACGCAAGGAAGAAAAGTACCATCCATTCTTTACTCATATAAAAGAATTGTTCCTACCCCAGGTGAGGAAAATGGAAAGGAAGATTCACATGGAGGAAAAAGCGGTGCTAATCACACATGGAGAAAGCAGAGAGGCACTGCTGGCTGTGCAAGGGGAAGGGAAAGATGAATGAAGGAAGGGAAAAACAGCCCTCACGCCAGGCAGCCCTTAAAGAAGGAGTTCTTTATTTTCTGACAAGTGGCGTGCTGAAACATTGCTGCAATGTCAGAAGAGCTGTGTGAGCAGAGGTAGAGGGGAGTGTAGAAAGTATCATTTCCTTTTTATCAAAAAAGCCACATGAGGATTTTTTGGGGGAAAAAAAAGCAATCACCTTTGCTTCAGAGAAGTTCAGTCAGCTTCTCTTCTGGATGTCAAATTGAGCTGTCAATGGATGTGGCTGTCTGAAGAGGAGTGAAGGGGAAGCTTTTTGTTGCTGGGTATTAGGATTTGTTTTCCCCTGGAAAAGGCGGAGGGAGAAGCAGCCTGGGGGTTGTTGCTTCCAAGTTCAGTGGTCTCTATGAAACTTCATTCTTTCTTTCCTCTTTCTCTCCACACACTTCTGCCTTGCCTCTGAGATCTATAGGCAAGCCCTGGGGGATATGTGCTTTTATTTAAGGCCTGTTTCTCTAATGACAAGTAGCTGCAATAGTTCCATCCCCCACGCTGTTTTTCGTTCCAATACAGTAAATTCATGTAAGTGAAAATGCCAATATGTGCATTTCAGGAATGAAAAGGGAAGCTCTTCAGTGTGTTACACCTCTGCACATAAGTTCTTGTTTTGTGAATTATAGTTTGGCTTGAATCTTTTTCAGGTACACTTCTCTCGTCTCACTTTCCTTTGCTTCAACCAGTTCATCCAATTAAATGTGTATATAACTGCTTTTCTGAAGCGGGGCCAAAGTCCATGTACTTCAGTAGTTCTTAAACACGCGTTTAACTTCCAGCATGTGTGTAGGGGTTTGTTGCATAGAGATGGTTTGCTGAATCAGGACTTCCCAGCACTAAGATTTCTAAATTGCAAACAATTCTCTGTATTAGTGAATTTTAACTACTGCCTCTCATGGACTGTAGGTAACTATTGTTGTGAGAGTCCTGCAGGTAAAAAAATATTATAGTTTGACCAAGCAGCAATTCAAGAGCAAAATCCTTCCGATACCCTGCTGTGATAACTATCTTTTTTACTTCCTCCAATAAATACCTTAATTATGTTACATGAAAGGAAAATATGATGGGAATTTCATGTTATGATTAAAAACTTACTGCTTTGGAGAATAACTGCTTTGGAGATCTACTACTAAGAAAACTCCCCAAATTTTTTTTTCATTTCTTTTCTGAGATTTCTCTATTTTCTAACCAAACTTGCAATGTAAATGGTGGTGCATCACTCACCCCCTTCCATGTGCTGTGGTGAAAGGGGCAGGGTCTGCGGGCCCGGTTCTGCTTCCGTTTGTTTTCCCCGTCGTGGACGGTGGGTAGCGCTGGGTGCAGAGCCGGCTCCAGGGCGCAGCCTTTGGAGGGCGCAGGCAAAGGGTGAGCAGGGGTGGGCAATCTGCCCCTCAAAATACTGCTAGTGACGGGGTGCTTAACAGGGCTGCCTGATGATAGGCAGTCTGGGTAGCAAAAAACGTATTTTACCGTTTTCCTTGAAACATTTACTGCAGTGTTTCAAAACAAAGCGTGCTTCGCTTGTTTTTGGAGAAGATGGTTAAGACTTAGAAAAATAATTGGGTTTTCCCCCATCTTTTCTTACTGCACTTCCATATTCGGCTCTCCTCGTTCCACCTGCAGAGGGCTAATCTGTGTGCCCTCGGTGAGCAGCATTATCCTGGCAACACAGCGGTGAAAAGAACGGAGGCTGCGGGACTTCGAACAATGCCCGAGGGCCCCGGGAATGGGAATGCCCTGAAAAAAATGCGCTCCCGTCCAGCTGCCCTTCATATTGTTGTCTCCCTATCCAATTTACTCGAGAATTTCCCACTGGCTCTTGGCCGCTTCCCAAATGAGAATGTAATCTTTTAAAGATTACACTGCATAATGGAGGGACAAGGAGCTCTTTATTAACTGGGATGGGGAGTCACTTGCTATTAGGACAGGGAGAGGGATGGGCTGTAACAGTGTTTTGTGAGCTCTGCTTTCTGCCCCTTCCCGTCCCCTCTGTGATGGGGTGGCAGGTCGGGAGTGGGAAACCATTGCAGCTGCACTGTAGGAAAAAATAATTGAATGTAGGTTATGATTATGGCAATTACTTTTATAATGTGAAGGATTATACCATTACTAGTATATTGCCAGCAAGATTAAGTTACTAACCTAATAGCACAGCATGTTTTCAGAAAAAAAATAAAAAAAAAAACCCTGCTTGTTCCAGGCTTGATGCACTCAAAGATTATTAACACAATATGAAAGAATCAAGAAGCTAAAGAACCTGAAGTGGTTTTTGTATCACTGTTGCCTGGACTGGATCCCCGTCACCTTGACTTCACTGAGCTATGCCAGCTAGATCCCCCCACCCCCTTTGGGGTGTAAAGCAATGCGATATTCTGGTAATTTTTAGTTTTGCCTCTCTCTTCTGTCAAACAGATAACCTTCCACTGCTAATAGTTAATAAAATGGTAACCAAAAGTTCAACTTGCAATAGATAATTTTTTTAAATTCCACCACAGGGCCATGTTCTGCCATGCAATCCTAGTGAACGTCTTGAGAAGCTTCAGCAGCGAAATATTTTCATACTGTGCTCTGCTTTTACTACATGTCTTTCAAATGGGTTGCTTAATACAGAGGTTATATATGTATAAAATGGAGTAATATTAGGTGACTGCTGGTATGAGGATGAGGTGAATTTTGCTCAAGTCAGTGGAGTTCTGCAGTCTGCAGTACGGCTTCTGTGTGCATCCACAGACGGGTCATAGATGAGACTTTGTTATGTAGATAGCGCAGATATAACATTGTATAGACTGTTCATGCTAGGAGTAAAAGATAAGTTAATTATGTAGGAAGAGCCGTTTCCTTTTGTTCATCATCTGGAAAATGAGTAGAAAATTAAATTTTGGAAACTTCAGAAATGTATCACGTGTTAGTCATTACCAGCAAATAAGTGTTTTCATGGAATAGCCAATGTTTTGTTTCTGAAGAGGAACGCTGGTGAGCAATCTAATTCTATAAATGTTTTATGATTACTTTGTTATATGGTATGTGCTGAATAATTTCTTCAGCAGTTGGTTTGATTTTCAATGCATGGACATTGAAATGTCTTCACACAGTTGTGTCTAATGAAAATGCCTGTTATTACACAAAGTTATTCGACACCTTGGGAAAGACCGGACATGAATTTGTAAATTAACTTTTTCTTCCTCCTTTTCTTTTCTAATGAAGAACTGGAGTAATGGGTAACAAATTGAAGTCATGCAGGAGCACTATTGCTTTGGGCAGGACATGAAACCTCTAAAGGGCAGCAATGCCATATTTGATCTCACTCCCCCTTTTCCCCTTCCTCCCTCCTGCCTGGCCTTAAGCCTACAGAAAAAGAAGCTAATCTGATTTCATGGTGTTCTTATGCTGACTCCTTCTGTTTCACTGGTTCCAGATCTGACCAGTGTCATGTATGAACTGTTTGACTCCATGACATGGACACTTTGCCTTTTGACCTTGCTACTTATTTAAACTCAGAAGAGTCATGTCCACAGAAGCTGCTCTAAGTTTCCTTCTGGGACTGGGTGCATTGGATGTTTTGCAAATGTTAAGAAGCTTGTATTTATGGTTGGTTTTGTAATTTCCTTGGGGGATCTCACTAGACTAAAAAGGCTATTCTTCTACTGCCTAATGAGGTGTCTTTCCATTCCTTGTCTTGGCTTATTTCTCTTTCAGGCACAGTCCCTGCATTCCAAGTGCAATACCCCATTATTGAACTGCTCCAGGGGCTGCTTAGGTTTGTCACTAGTGCATTCAATCCTCAATGCCAGGAACAATTAAGCACGGAATCAACTTGTTTTCTTGTGTCTCCCATGCCCAGGGTTTTTACTGACTGTTTCATTGTGACTTTCTTTTAGAGAGAAGGCGAAGAGGTCAGCACAGGTTTATTACACATCTACTAGTAGATTGCAAAGTGCTTGATGCTCCCAGCAACCTAGGTGCCCATCAGGCAAGTGTTACTTTCACCAACCAGGCAGAGGGACCTGTAACCCATGAGGGGGACCAGATGCCCACGGACCGTCCCTTGGACTGGCCCGGGGTTTCCCCGGCGCTTTCTGCCCATCGGCTTCTCCTCCCACCTGCACCCCGTGCGTTGCTTAAAGGCCTTCTGCAGAGCTGGCTCTGCTGCAATGTGACGTGCTGGAGAATGTAAAGGCAGTGATACAGATTCGTGTGCACTTCTGTGTGTGCCCTCCCACTGTTAATAGGTAGGAAAACACAAACATTTTAGTGTGCTGTGGGTATTTCTTTTTCTTTTCTTTTTTTTTTTTTTTTTTTTTTTTTTTTTTTTTGAAACCCTGTATTTAACTGCCATAAAGACCCAGGTGCAAAATTCTTGAAGTTATACAAAAAGTACTGTAATACCGCCTGGACATAATGGTGTGTTCAAAAGCTTTTTACAGAGAAGTTTGGGTGATTTTCTTCATGATACTATTAATCCTACAGCATAAACTGGAATGAAAGTCTCCCTGCCCCAAAATGTCCTGGTAGACTTAGCTATTTTCAGAGCTAGTGGTAAATTTCTGTAAGGAATTGTCATACGCCTCTTTTGGGGGGTGCTTTTTGTTTCTCCCCTGAACTGCAACTTATCTCAATAGCTTTTGAACATTTTCTATAGTTTATGTGCTTTTACTTGCATTTTTTATCTATGCAAATTGATGTTGAAATCAGTTTTAAAACCACAGCTCAAACTTTTATTTGCCAAAATATTTAACTTTTAGTCAAACCTTACACAGCCCAACAGCTTAACTGCCTCTTTTCTGTTCTGGCATGCAAATACCCTTAGATTGCCCTGAATATGAAGGAAAATGTGTTTGCTTCAACCATCCTTACTGAGAGATGGAGAACAGAACAAAGATCGGTCGCTGTGTTTTATCTGATGGGCAGTAGTTTATTAAACTGCTCCTAACTTGATTGTTTTTAACCATGTTTGTCATAGCTCAACCAAAACGGGCTAGGGTAGCTTCTGATCTTTCAAGCAGTTAGAAAAAAATAGATCTCTGGAGCTTTTCGCTTGATACAACATGAAGTGTTAGCTCCTTGCATGAGAATGCTATTTGCTGTATTGCTCCGTACAAGACCAATAGTTTGAACCCAAATTTAAGCAATGCTGTAGTGCAGAAAACTCCTATATTATGGGTCTTCTTTTCACACTGAATCTTTTCAGTTGAATGATTTTTGTTGCTTTTAAACAACACCAATTTTCTTAACGTGTGAGTATGGCATAGATAACATACTGCATTTCAATGATCTTTTCATCGATATAGTGACATGGCACCAGCATCCAGCAAACGCATACATTCCTGTGGTGTTTCCAAAAGCATACAAGAAACCATATGTTTTCATAGGAAAACAGCTGTTACCAAGCATGTGCTTTCTTCAACAGAGTGACAGTTATTAAAAGGGCAGAGCAGGACCACGGCTTGTCTTTTAAGTCGCATAAAAGCTGGCAATAGCTGTCGCTTTCAATGTGCAGTGGCGCTACATGTAGATACTGCCACGCAGAGCATGCTGAAACGGGAAGGAGCAAGGGAGATTAACGTCCATAGTCTGCTGCTTGGAAGAGACAATATAAATCTCTGTGCTGCTTTGAGCTGTGAATGCCTCTCTAGGAGTTATAGTAACAGACAAATTAGCATAATGTAATTGGCTGGCAAGGTCAGCCCCTCTCCAGGAGCATTAGCAATGTTTACTGTAAGAAGAGACAGACCACGTATTGTAGGGTAGTGCGTTGTCTGTCTTTTTGAAGGAAGAATAAGCATTTTGGACTCCCTGCATGACAGGCTTTCTACCATCTCTCATTAAAATTTAAAGCAAATCATCTGCAACAGCAACGAAGAATATTCTCCACTATCAAACAAATCTTTGTATCTTTTTTTTTTCCTCCCTATTGAATGGGTTTTCTATGAATGATAAAGTAACACACATCCCTGTCAATACCTAATAAATCTTGTTGGGAGTCTTAACATTTCTGGTCTTATTGTATAGGATATAATTAGTAAAAGTCCATCCAAAGAAAGTCCTATAAAATCCATCCAAATTCACCAGGCTTCTTGTTTGGACCCTTGGAAACTTATTGGGCAAATTTTGGGCCAGCTTGTGCACTCCAAACACATTCAGCTTTGCAAAGTCTCTCACGACTGTGGATCAGAAACATGAGATGCTGCTCCACCTTTTGAAGGAGACCTTGTGATGAGATACAAAGCATCTTGACTTTTTAGCCTTCCATCTTCTATCTGACAGTTTGTGCTAAGTGTTTGAAAAGATATCATTCAGTTCTGAAAGTGTCTGGGAAATGGCTTTTGGAATATCACATGGGAATTTCATTGCCTTTTCCTTTATGCTAATCACCAGCAATGCTGAAAGTTATTATATTTAATGCCCCTCTTCAGGTTAACTCTATAAAATACTGACCAGAAGTGGTCACTGTAATTTCCCTGGAGAACTGGCAGAAAGGCTAAAGCATGCACAGGATCACCTTCAGAGTAGTATTTTATTGGGAAACCTATTTCCTTATGCTTGGACAGTGTGATTTGATGGAGATCCACAGTGTAGTCCTTTCCATGGTCTTCTGTTAATGTAGAAAAACCCAGTGTCTCCTGGATACCAAGACAACAATTGTATTTTGAGTCCTGTAGTAAGTGTAGGTTAGGTGGGTTTAAAGGATTCAAAGGTAATATGGACTTCTTTCAGATAATTCTTTTGCCATTTTTGAGAACAGAGCTGTGCTGTGACTCCTGGCTGTCATTCCTGACCCATTTCCTCTCTTCCCCAGCTTCCAGGTATCAAGCCGGTTTGGTGGTAAACATCCCGTTGACAGATGCTTTTTTGCAGGCTGTGTTGAGAAGAGTGCTGAGCAAGAGTAACAGTCCCGCATGGAACTCCCTTGTTCCTCAAGGATGCATCGCTGCCGAGCGTCTTTAATGGCTCCACTGAAACTCCTGCTTTCCATTGCCTGAATTATCTTTCCCCTCCTGGGATAAAGCTGCCTATCCTGCTAAATCACACCATTACGCGGGAGGAACTGTTGTTTAGTATTTTGGAGAGTAGAGGAAAATGAGCGTTCTGGCTCAGCAGCCTTGAGCGAGGGCTCACCATAGCATTTCAGAAGTGCGTGGCACTCTGAAGGAACGTTATGTAATTTCCACAGGATGGCTCCACATGGCATTTAATTAGTGTTACTGGAAGCATGTACATCTGGATGATTGTTTGTCTGGTAGCAGCATCAAATACAGTACAGCTTGTTTGTTGTTTTACTCCAGTCAGAAAAGAAGCTGAGCAAAATGAGTGCTACTTTTGTAACTGAGATTCCACCCCTTCTGCCATCACCGTATGGTCTCAGTAAGATTTTTAGCCTAAATCTTCTTGTCGTTTTTAGTGCCCAGTTTTGGATGCAAAACCAGAAATGTTTTAATTAGATGATCCCTTAGTAATTTTCTGCAGTGCTGTCTGGACTGGAGCATGCAGCCGTTCTTTGCTTTTACTAATTTATATGCCATTCTTTGCTTGCCTGTTTCCAGTTACCAAAGAACTGTTCTTCTGTTTTGCTGTTTTTCTTATGGCATTTGTCATGCAACTCTTTCTATATCAGTTAAAAGTATCTCAGTTATGATCTGTTGTCATTTCTGTGAGCCTAGATCCAAACACATGCTATTCTAAAGTCCTGTTTCCAAAGCGTGCCTTCTGCTCTGCCACTGCTGGAGTATTCTAGCCTCCCTAGATACACTATGTTGTCTCTAAAAGGTATTCTGCACTTGTCATTTCTAAGTGCTCTGCAGTTGTTGAAGATATTACTCATTCGGTTTTGGATATAGGGCATGTGCACTGATTTGCTCAAAGCCATGCAGTAAATCTGTAGAAGCATGGGGGAGAGAATTGCTGTGCAGCTACCAGTGTATCTGAGCCTCAGGACACCTTTTGAGCAGTATTTCACATCTCTTCCTCTTGTCTCAGACCTTGGAAACTGTATGTTCTCATTCTGTGCCACTTTGTTTACTTTGTTTCCTATTTCCAGCAGCTCTTCTGTCAATCCCCCGAAAGCTCTGCTTTAAGACTCAAGTTGCTTGCCTCGGGCTGTGACCAGCTGACTCTATTTTTCTTTTGCTGCACTGTATCAGGAGGAGGATCCCATTTGTTTCCTTTTTCTCGGACTATACTTGTTCTTCTCCCCTTGAAAGTTGTTCTTTGTGCCTGTCTGCAGATAGTAACTGCTGAAACGATGGCATTGAGGGGCAAGAGCAGCCTGGATGCCCTTAGTGCCACTCAGGCATCATCACCTTAGTTCCCTTGCTGGAGTTTCAGGGAATACTAGCACAGTTTCTTGCAGTACCTGTTTGACTGTCCGTGATCCTTGCTATACTTACTGAAAATGAACTTTTCTTAACTAGAAGAAGGGTATCTAGCTTCTTTGCTTTGTAAGTAGGCATTCTGATTTCCTTCCTGAACCCCAACATTTTAAACTAGTTATGACTACACAGATTATTAGTTCCTCTGAATACTTCAGGTAATAAGCACAATTCTCTGAAGTCTTTCAAGTCAAAAGAATAGACCCCATTAGCTCTTTTCTGCCAAAACATGAGCCTAAAAATGATTGAAACGATTGTGGATGCTTCAAACTTCATGCTTGCCCTTGTGGTTCCTTCCCAGGAGGTTTGGTGACTTAATGCCTCGCAGTTTGATGTTTCGGGGTTCCTTGCAGGATTTGCACTGATCAGAACCATTTGCTTCTTACCGGTTCACTTGCCAGTGCAGCCTGTGGGGTTAGACCCACGCGCTCTTGTAAATGGCAAATGGCCTGGGAGTTTTATGAGAGCACTCTTGGCCTGACTCCTGGACCCTTTCAAGCATTTTAGAGCACAGTCCCCATGTTGTATTAGCTGGTGAGGCCCAACAGAACTGCTGCAGAAGGGTGAGCGCTAAAAGAATATTTAGGATGTGCATTTTATTACCAGGGTAGCAGCATTTCCACTTGACTTCTTAGCAAAAAAGTTAAGCCTGCTGGTTTTCTGCTTGAAATTGCCTGAAAGGACATTCACTGGGTGTTTTGTTACTATCATCCTTGTGCTCCTTTACCGACTGCTCTGTCTAAAAAATCTTCTGGTCACTGAGTGCAGTCAAGCAGCCACTGCTGTAACTCGTGCACGCCGCCAATAACTTAGGCCAATGAAATCAATGATGAGAATTTGAAAGAAGCTTTAGATAAAATTTAACAAATTTAAATGCCCAAATGCTGTCTCTGTGAACTTGCTATTAACAGATTATAAATGGTTTGCCTAACATTGAAAAGCCTGGTGCCTTCAGTTAGCAGTATCAAAGGCTTGTTTAAAGCAATTCCTGGTGGACTGCGGCCCCCCTCCCACTCCCCCGACCCCCTGCTTTCTGTTTCAGGATGGATAAAAACAAACTCCTTACAATAAAGAAAGGAAGGCCAGGTTTTCAACTACCCTCTGACTGGCCTCCAGATCTGGCAGCTGCTTTTGCATGTTTTAATTGCTTGTCCTGCAAGAGCCGACTTGCACCTACTTTGAGGAGGTACTTTGAGCACCCACTTTGCACATGCATTCTGTCTGATTTACAGAGGTGAAATGATAGTCTTGGAAGAAACTGTGGAGTAGAGCTTAAAATACTATTTTTAAAAGCAGTTTATCAGTTTTCCAAATTCACAGATAAGTATTTGACGCACAGAAATAGTGCAAAATAGTAGATAAGGCACTGGACTGGGAGAAAAGGGCATTTCCATTGAGTCCTGATTTTTGGCTACACAAATCAGTTACTTTCTCTTTTTCCTCATTCCCCTTCCCTTGCTTTGTCTTTGGACTCTAAGGCTTGTGGGCAAGTTTAGTCCATCAATGTGTCTATACAGATCTTAGCACAATAAGGCCTTGATTTCAGCTGAGGCCTCTAGGAATTACACCTAGTAAGTATTCTAGCAAGTCTTTTTCTTCTTTTTAAAGTTTCTTACTAGCCCTTAGTAGCTCCATTTGAAATTCATGGCAAGCTCCCTTGTTTACGGCAGTTTAATGAGACCCTCATTGGGTCCCTAAGATAATATTATAGATAGAAGCCAGTTTTTCCTTAGACGCAGCTTTATGGAGAATGTATTTTCTTATAAATATGCTCTTTGTCAAAGGGTTTGTTGTTTTGTGTTTACTTGTGTTCCATCTGCTCTAGAGAATACATTTGAGAAAACCTAGCTCCAGCATGGCATATAATGTTTCATTAGCAGGCATAACCTTGTTTATTTGCTTTTTAAAATTGTATTTAGAAAAGGAAATCAGTTTGCACCATTGACATGCTGCCAGGTTCCTGTTTATAAATGTCACAATAGGCAACTTGGAAGAAAAGAAATAATCAGTTCATGGTTTTTGCATAGCATATGACAAAAACTGTGTAGAGCCAGTTGTGCTTCCTTTCCTTTGCAGCCTCCCAGTTGGACACAGCGTGGTGGTAGCAGTGCAAAACACCCGCAGTGACCCACACTGGGCTCTGCACACTTAGTGTTACTGACATTTATTTGAATAGAAGCAGCCCTTTGTGCCGTGGTGTTTAAATGGCTGTCTTGGGCAATGGATTGTGTATGGAACCAGTAACCCTGAGGAAAAGGCGACATATCTGTAGGAAACTTCAAGACATAAGCATGCAATCTGATGTCATCTTTTCCCATAGAGAAGCTATTTCCTTTTAAAATCTGGTGAGACCAGGCTTACAAAATTCCCTACTCCTTGAAAATATGTTCATTACATTTCCTATCTCTCTCTTTTTCTGTCTCCCTTTTCTCTCGCGAATGGATTATCGTGGGTGCAGCTGGTATGCACCATATATTGCACGCTGCGTATGTAAAGAAGGCTCCATATGTCTAAAGCATAGTCTGGACAGACATGCCAAAAAGGGCATGATGAGGGTAGTGGGGGCAGAGGGGAAGGAATCCTGGAAGACAAGGGTCATCTTTCAGTATTCATTTCTGCTGGTAATTAGAGGGCATCACTAAATGCCTCTAATTAGATCATGTCACAAAAAATTAAGATAAAAGACAAAAATTCAAAATCTCCTGCATTTTGTCCATAGTATCAGAGGAGTAAGAGAGCATTTGCTTGAAATAACGGCCACAGCGGAGGGCAGGCAGGGAGGCTTAGTGCGCCCCTGAAATGAGTTCATACGAAATATCTCCAAAAGGTGCAAGGGAAAACCCAGAGGAGGTAACTGTGCCCTTTGTGTATCCTTGATGAAACTGCTCCATATTGCTTCCTTTTCAGTGAATAATTAGTGCGATGAAATGCCTCATTTAGACATTTCAGCATTATTTGCTGATTTGATTAAAATTGCCCAAGTAGGTTTGGCTGGAAGGACAATGTTGGAGCTGGTGTTAAAAGGGGAGGAAGGAATAAGGAGCTGGTAACACCCTCTCCTGTCCCGTCTCGCCCTTTATGCCCTACCCTGTGGAATGAGTAGTCAAGTCCTTTTTCTGCCTTGGCCTGAGGTTTCTCCACCCACACACACATCCACACGCTCTGCAACCTCAGATCACACCAACCACCGCTTTACAAGCTGCTCGAGGCTGGTAGTGCTTCAATGAGCCCATCGGGCTTCAAGTTCTGGTGGTGACTGCTGCCGTCTCGACGTGGCTTATACCTGGCTTAGCACCTCCCGTGCTTGCCCTGCATCTCGTGCCGCGTTCCTTAGCAGCACCGCATCCTCTTCTGAGGATTAACGGGTTCAGATGTCATTTGAGTCACTCGGTGTATCTCCAGAAGTCTTCCTGATAACATAACAACAGCTATTAAAAGAAAAAAGAGAATAAAAAGATGGTTTTTGAAGATTTTTTTAGAGTTTTTTTCATGTCTTTCTAGTAGCAGCTATCTTTTATATATAATATATATATAATATATAT
>VZSV01000109.1:2308155-2334924 GCA_013398735.1 Nothocercus julius | reverse complement strand
AAAAAAAAAAAATTGCAATAGACTTTTTTTTTCCCTATAATCTTCCGACAGCATTAGCAATCTGACTCAATATTTTTATCTCATTGTTTTCCCTGTTACGTTTGCTGGTATTGTGTGGACAGTGAAGGTGCAGAATTTGGTGCAATATTGTGGGGACAGTGAAGGTGCTTACGGCAGTTCCGATGTGGGGCACTGGAAATGGATGAGACAACTGTGGTGGCACGGTGTGAGATTGCTTTTCTTACACAGTGCTTTGAAAAGGAGATTGGGGCTGTTTATAGGGAGATTTGGTAACTTGTGCTTTCAGATGATCTTCCTCTTCTGTCATGAGAGATTTGATAGAGACTCAAGAATTTTGATAAGAGATTATACATGATTAAAATAATTTTGAAGGATACTGCTACTCTTTGCCACAGTTAGCCTGTAATTTTCCTTATAATAGTGGCTTCTAAGCTTTTAAGCCTGCAGGTTCTTCAGTTGTTTGATCATCACATGCATCTGAGGAATATGTCATAGATGGGTTCCACTCATATCTATCTATGTTTTGTGGAGCTATGATCTCCATCATCAAGATGCTACTCTGTGCTTTTTAGAAGTTTGCACTTTGCTGTCACTGAAATCTGTTTATTGGTTGTCCAGAATGCTGTGTGTCTGCAGAGTCTATTATAAGATTGTAGATTAGAAATGCCTTTGTTGTTGTTGTTCTTTTTAGATGTCAAAAGGACACATGAAAGAGAGACAGCTTAGAATATTTCTCCTTAATAAAATATATTAATTGAGAGGCCAGGCTGTATCACATCTAAAGGCTTGTAGTGTCTTTGATTTCTCTCATTTAAATATTTCCTTTTAAAGTTAATACCACTTCCCTTGAATTGCTTCAAGAATGCTTAAAGTTGCTGTTTGGGAAAACACAGATAAACAACTTTTTGCAGAAAACAAAAAGGTGCAAAAAAAAAAAGTTTGCATTTGTGTTTAAATGAACTGGATTGTTTTCTTTTTTTTCATGGGAAATACCTTCTGGCTTTAAAAGTTATATAATATTCTGCCAAATGGTCATATATTTTATGTACAATTAGTTATAGGTTACAATCCTAAAGGCTAACCCAGGGCAATCCTGAGTAAGTCATTCATCAGTTCATATAAAACTGGCATTTGCAGTTTTCCTAAAACCTTCTAGGCAAAACCAAAAAAAAAGAAAAAAAAATATTAGGAGCATTTAAGTTATCTTTGGTTCAGAAAGTAGCTCTGACTGATAGTTTAAAAACACAAACAAACCCTACCTGAAACTCAGTATGCTACAATCAGTGGATATTAGACGATAGATCCATCTTCTTCGTGCTTGGCCTGCGCTCGGAAGGGGTGTGTGGTGGAGGTGGTGTGTGTGATGTGGACGGGTGTTTCACTGGAAGACAGTGATGGCCTCGAGTCACAGGGTGTATTTTGCCTGTGTCTCTGGAGCCCTCGTTCCTCTGCTGCGCTTGCCAACAGGGTGTGTGTGTGTTCCCTCGCAGGGATGTGTAATCCTCTCCACCAGGACATGCAGGAATGACCTCCAGAAGCTTTTAACCTTTAGGGAAAAGAAAAAAAAAAAAAAAAAAAAAAAACAAAAAACGTTGCTCACCCAAGGTTAAAAAGCTGCATGGGGGAGAAAAATGCTCGCATGTTCTCTCCAAAGTTTCCTGACTGTTGTTAAAAGGGGGAGGTGGTCAGAGGACAATCTGATGTTGATTTACCACCTTTTTTTTCTTGCAACTGGAGAAGCAGAGAATGAGCACCTTGATTTAACAGCAGTCTGTCAATGTCTATATATATTTTTGCATGAGTGTTAAATACTGCTGGAGAGCATAGTTTAAGCCCAATAGGGCTGATTTCTGTAAGATTTCTTCCATGCCGTATAGGAAATAATCCTAGTTTCCTCGCCAGTAAGTGTGACTGGAAATTTTGGAGGGGAATGAAACTTAGCCTTAGAGGCAAGAAATTCTTGTGTATGGATCTTAAGGACAGAGGAGGTCTTCCGTATCTCTGCATGTGGGTAGCTTTCCCCTTGGGCTTGGATGCTTAAGCCCAGTTGTTACAAAATGAATACTAATAATTACCTCGAGTGCTCTCTCTGAATTCTGAGGGGCAATTCTGAAGCTTTCTGAGAAAAATCTCTCCGAGAACATGGATGTGATTCAGGGCTCATCAGTGTTAAAAGCAGCGGGAGGGCTTTGCGTGAAGTTTGCCCTTCACTCCTCTGGGCTGCTCTGCTGGGATCCCCCCACCTTGCAGCAATTCCTCATAACCATCAGCTCAGGAGCCGGAGGAGAATGAAAGGGGGAGTCCATGTGAGACTCCATGATCTTCATGGATTGCTGGTGGAAAAGCACACAGAACTCCACAGAAACTGAGTGGGAACCAGCCTAGCCAAGTGCCAATTCAGTTATAAAGTGGGGGTCTCCATTTCAGTCAGCTTACTGTTGCTGAATTTTCTCTTTTAGAAAGGCCTGGAGTCCTTGCGGTCAACTCTGCAAGGAGCTCTTTAATATCATATCCAGATGCGTTTTGGATCGGGTTCAGAGCTCAACATAGCAAGGTCATTTGGGGAGTTGTGAAGACCATCTGCGTTGTATCTGCAGCAAGCCTAGATTTGCCGTGCTGGTGACACAGGGTCATGCTACATGTCATGACACATAGGACAAAATCTGACAGGTTTAGTGTCAGTGCCCTATCCTCCTGCCATCTTTCAAAGCATAGGCACTGCCATTTAGGTATGAACTTCCTTTACCTTCTCTGTAAATGCATAAGCATCTCATCAATGCAGATTATTCTGAGATTGCAAAATCCTTTTCTTGTGAATGTGAGAGTCACGCTGAATTTGACCTTTTGTTGGGAAATCTTAGGCTTTCTCTTGGCAGCTTTCTATACGTGTGTAACTCCTGCCCAACAACAGCACTTGCATTACTGGAAAGAATGGGCAGCTGAATTTCAAGTTCTCATTTTGATTTTGCTTTCCATGCATAAGGCATTCATCCCTCTTTCTACATTTCACTGAAAATGTGCAGTTTATTTGAAAGGGTTAAAATTTTGAGTCAACATTACAAGTCTATGCATGTAAACTAGCAGTTGCAATTTTAATCTCATATGCAATCAAAATTTTTCAAACCCATCATAACTCAAACCATTTATATCTTAGAGAGCTCCTATTTTTTTACAGAAAAAGGGAAAGAAAAGGAGGAGAATAAAATGGAAGCACTGAATCCAGGAGCACAAGAATCTGATGTTAAATCTTTAAGAAGTTCTGCTGGTACAATGCCATCCAGTCAAAACTGGACAAGTGCTAGTGTTGAAGATTCGCTTTATGAGGGACAGAAATTAGGCATGGTTTTGCAATATGCTATACTGACCAAAACAAGCTATGAACTCTAAATAGATTTGGCTGTATTTTTTTTTTTTTTCAACAAAACAGTTTTTCAATAGAAAATGCTAATACACTGAAGAAATATTTTTATAGTAAAAAGTGCTAGGTCAGAGAGAAATTCTTGTGGAAAAAAAAATTCCACATATCTGAGGTGGTTACTCTTACAAGAGCCTGATGGTACAACTGGGGTATGAAAAATTACCATTACTCTTTGGCCTGGCTCCCTCTCACAATCCACGCTCCTAAGTAAATACTGACTCTTCTCCTGATGGACCTGACTCATGCTGTGCAAATTATTTACTGGAATGGGAATTCAAAGCTGGGTCTTCTACACATGGTGTGAGTGGCCCAACCCTGAGGCTGTACTCAGCCCCTCTAATTCTTCATCTGTTTATGAAAACTGGAACAACGCCTGCAAGAGGAACAGGAGAGATCCCTGTGTCCACGGTAGCCTGGGAAATCATCTGAAATATGTAAGAACTTGTAGAGTGGGGGATGACAGCTGAGAACCTCAACTTCAGTCCTCTTTTCCTGGCTCTTTTCAAAGAAAAATGTCATCTAAAGCATTTATTCTTATTTCAGTTGAGGTGGAAGCTTTCTTTTATATCTGGATTAATACAGGGAATGAATGCAATATCAAAGGTTTTATCACATGGAAAGTTCTCTGTCTGAGGAAGAACACCAGCATTCAGCAGTGGCACCAGCACAGTTGTTTACTTCCTCTTCCCTCCTGAAGATTTTTAGCTTTTTGTGAAAGTGACAACTGAATATATTCTCCCTATGTTCACTGTAGAACACTGTCTGCTCTCCCGACCTCCAGTTTTGAGCAGAGGATGGAGTTCCTTTCATGTTTTCTCACCAGCTTTGCCTATGTGTTTTCCTTGTGTTTTCCATTTTTCCTAAATAAATAGGGTCATAAATTTGAATCTGACGTGAAACTGAACTTTATTTTCAGTCCTGAAGTGGTCATGGAGATGCTTTGCCTGAGTCTTGATGTGAGAGTGTGGATGTAAAGGGTTTTTTTTTTTTCTTTTCCCCAGCCCAGCATCAGGTGATAATGGAAAGCCTTTTTTCCCCCCTCTTCTTGCTAGCAATCCACAGGTTGGTCCTTGATAGGAAAAACAATGCTCTCAGGGTTACTGTATCTTTCCCTGTATACACTGCAGGTTATCTCTGGCTTTGGGTTTTTGTTTATTTTTACACCCAGGCCAAGTCAAACTCTGTGGTTTAGCAACAATGTGTATTGTTTGTGTAGGGATAATACAAGAGAAACTCTATTTTGGAATTCCTCCTTAGTAGTACGGTCATCTTCCACAGCTTTTCCTCTCTGTCTTCCTTTCCCTTGACTACTGTTTTCTACAGTCTGTACATGCAAGTTATCTGTGAACTATTTTTAAAATAACTTTCAAAGGAGTCCAAGTTACCTGAAGCATAGGCTATATGTCTGAAAATATAATGCTATTATTCTAGGACTCTAGCATAATATTGCTACACAGAATATATGGAGACTTAACAGAAATGGCTGTTTTGGGACGTACCTTGTAGTGGTTGTTACTCTGGGACTATAAAATTTGATTTGCTTGTCAGTCTGAGCAGACCTCGTACACAGTAAACAATCTGCATAGTAAATCAAAGTGCCATGCACTCACCCCAGAAGTCATTTTCTAACAAAATATATATCATAGTCAGAATATGTGCTAAATGTCCCCTTTATAAATCACAAGGCAGAATCACAGAAGAGTGATTAGTCAACTTGCAGGTATTTTTCTATTTATATTGCTCCGTAAAAGTAAATAGTTATTTTTCATTTCTTTTCAGTGTTGGTTACAAGATCTATTGACTTGGCATTCGCCAAGAGCCATTACCTTTTCATTTTGTTAATACTTTGAGATTTCCAACCATAGTCCTACAGAACACAAAACCAAACTAAGACTTCCCTTTTCGCCTTCCCCCATTTCTCCTCCTTTCACAGAATATCTCCATGCATAACCCAGTGGGAGGAGCAATGGCCGGAGCGGGCGCTCACCAGCTGCCCAGCGCGAGGATGCCCAACCATGACACCAGCGTGGTGATCCAGCAGGCCATGCCGTCCCCGCAGTCCAGTTCTGTCATCACGCAAGCACCTTCTACAAACCGACAGATTGGGTAAGGCCTTTTCTTCATTTCTCCCTATTTCTAGGGCCGCTAGAACTAGATGCGGGCCTCTTGGTTTTTAAAGTTACAGAATAACTTGATCTCGTCACGAGGCAGCAGGAACCCCTATTATTCAAGTTGCATTTGGGGGAAAATGGCCAGAATACGAGAGCTATTCCAGACCTGTCACTTTCGTTCAGCAGGGGCAGAGTTTTGTGCTTGCAGGGAAGTCCTGCTTTCCCTTGTTTTTATCTGCTTACATTGTTCATGTTGTTTCTAAAGCTGTTTTGGAAAGAAAGACCCAGTATTTTTGGAGGTGATCCTTTCATTTTCTTCAGTAGGAATTTGGAGCTCTCAGTAGGAGTAGTCTGTTTCTTAGCTACTCTACATCCGAGAAATGGTTGAAGGCAAAATAAGAAGACTATCTAGATAATGGAGTTTGGCACAGATATGTCTGAGAACAATTGCTCAATTTGTGATGACGGATCTATGTTTATTCCCACAGATTGACAGTGTGGATGCTTGTTGTATTGGCTTAAATGCCAGTTGTATGTATGCTCATATTTGGAGAACTGCACAAAAGCATATTGGCGCCTTGAAGCCAACATGAGGTCCTCATAAGTCACAAAAACTTGTTTTTAATTATACAGAAACTGCCCAGATGGTTTGAGGGTGCAACTTTTTGTGCCATAGCTCTGAGAATCTGAGATCTTCTATGGATAAAAACATATGGATAAAACTTGAACCAATGGACAGAGAATGAAACAGCAGTTTAGATTCATTATCTCTTATTTGTAATTTGGTCACATCCATTACATGATAAGTACAAAAGCAGTCTCCGTCCCTAATCACTGTGTAAATAATTGATGAGCATCTTGCAGTTTCTTCAGAGTAAAACTGGAAAGTGAAGTCCTGGCACTGAAAGCTCAAAAGCCAGTTATTGCTGAGTTTTCTTTCAGGGTTCTTGGTGGCTGGGGCAGAATACAGAGACCTGCTCTCCATCTCCAGGTGCCCCGCATGGCTGGGGTGGCCTGGGGCTCAGACCGCTCCACAGCTGCATGCAAAACAAGAACTCTGTCCCCAAAACTTGTTTCATGCTCCCCAGAAAGCTTTTGTACAACTTTTTAAGTTGTTGTCTTACATACATCCCCTTCTCTTTGAAGACAGAGACTCTTCAGGAAGGGGAAGGGGAGGAAGAAACTATTTTTCAGTTGTAAAAAATAAAGCAGTTAATGTCATTATTTAGGCTAAGAGTGATTAAACTGCCTATTCAAATTGTGGCTTAATAGGTCTAGTGGTAATTATGATTCTAATTAAAAACTATCCCCCAAACAACTTTTAATAATCAGCGGTGAGGTGTTTTATTTGGGACTGTACTTGGCTTCCAAACAATTCTTTCTATATAATGAGGAAAAACTGCATGTGGTTTTGCAAGACCCTGTCAGTCAGGTTTTAGTTTTGTGTTGGTGCAGGGCCATGATGATTAGAATCTCCAAAGTTAGAGGGATTTGGGATAAAAAGGCTGATTTCCTACTCAGGGGTGAGTGTCTCATTTGGGAAACTGTGTCATGACATATCTTAATTCTCCCATGTGACTGATTCACACAAATGGCTCCTAAGTCCGAGTCTAAAGCGGCTCTCTTGGGAGGCAATTGTCAGCACTTCAGCCTCCGTGTGAGCTGGTGTGTGAACGAGGCTTGTGTCGTGACCTCCTCTGCTCCCCATTCTTCCCTCTGCCTAGGAAGTTTTGCTTTTTTTTCCGTGGTGTGTCCTAGGAGATAATTGCTGCATTTTGGACTTTATCTACTTGCCAAAGAGTTGAGCATCCTGTTGTTTGCCTGCTTTTCCTGCAGTCTTTTTTCCCTGTTTATTTATTCAAAGAACATATCTTGTCCTTTCCATTTACCTTCTTTTTATCCTTCTAAATGTGCTCAGAATGATGTCCAAGCTTCGTTCCTGAGGGATACAGACTGCACTATGGTTTCAATATTAGACAATTGAAGATAAAACCAGATGGGTTATAACCAGAAGATTCAGAGCATATTTACAAGCTCTACCGAGTTTGGTGGCTTTGGTCTGGCCTTACAAAGCTGTGAAAGTTCAGCTTTTTAATTAGCCCAAATTCTGAGGCGCTCAAATCAGTGGTTTGGGGTTGGGCTCCACCTGTTTTTAAAAGATCTGAAATTGCCCCAAAGGGTACACGAGGCCTTGGCATGGAAAGCTGTGCCAGAGAATATGCATTTTAGTGAGCACTAATAACAGCAGAGAGTGAAATGGATGAAACTCTTGCTGAGCTCCGCAGCAGCAGGATCAAGCCCTAAAGGTTGGAAAGAACCATCTTGTAGGAATATTCTGATTTTTATCGCAACCACAAATATTTTAGTGTCAGGCTATGGCCAAGCCACCTGCGAATGCTTGTGATGGCCCTTCTCCAAGGAAAACAAGAGAGCAGCAGTGAAAGTCTCCATTTAGACCCTGCTCGTGGGCAGCGCTCCTGGGAGCGGGACCCACCTGTGCCTGCGCACACTGCGCTTCGTGGTGAGGAACGGGCGGCTTCACAGCAGCTGGCGTTCCTGAACAATGCCATTTTCCCCTCTTTTCTTCTCTTTATCTCTTTCTTTCCTCCTTCTGTCTCTTTTTTTTTTTTTTTTTCTCTTTAGTTTTTTTCTATCCCCCACTCTGGCTCGGAGGGGCTTGCAGATACAATGAAATATGGACACAAGGCATGGGAAAACATGGCAGAGTGAGCGTTGCTGGGCACAGCACATACACGCACGTTGTTTCAGATATTAAGCTCCAGCTACTACTGAACAGGCATCCAGCCAGTTTAATCAGAAAAAAAGAGAAGCACAAGAAGGGTAGTTACTTAAAAAATAAGACGGGATGCACTCCCACGTTGTCCTGGTTGAGAACAAAGAGCAATAGTATTATCAGAGCAAACTGGCGGGTCGCTGCAGAGGGTGCAGGTAGTGTTTATGTGGCCAGGCCGTCTCCAGCCCCCTTGCCCCCCGCTGCCCCCAAGGTCTTTAGCATGTGGGAGGAATGTGGTAACTAGTAACAACTTGTGCTCATGAAAAATCAGTTGAGAAGCACTTAACAGTGAAGGGTGTCTTTGGCTGATTAATGGCACCTCGTTTGGAGATAAGTTACATGGAAGAAAAGCAGTAAGGCATATGGAGGAAGAGGAGAAAAAATGATATAAGACATACATTTGTCAAAGGTATGGAAAGGCAGATAAGCTGCATCAGCTCAAGGCATAGGGCTCTGACTTAGGGTGTACAATAGCTGCTTTTGTTTCCTCTTTTTTAATAACTCCTTTTTTTTCACTAATGGGGTATTCAGCAATGAATGTGAAAATTATGGTCAGGCAAATTAGTGTCAACATGGGACAGTGGTTGCTTTCTCTGGGCGTGTGTTTGCCTGGGTAAGATATATTTTTTTAGGCCAGCAAAGAGTACTTAGGTGGCTGCAGCTTGGTCCTCCTGGTGAAAGTAACTGCTGCTGTTTTTAAAGTTAGTGGCAGATATAACAGCCAGCAATTATTCCAGTGTGAAACTCACTGGTACCACTCTGTATCTGAAAGGGAACACAAAAGATTCAGGTTGTCACAGATCCAGAAACTTCTTAACACTGTACTAAATAGAGAAAGAGATGTGAGTCCACTTTCAGTGAACTCAGACTCCAAAGTGGACATACAACACTAGCCATGTGATACAGATCATCTGCTTTCAAAGTGTGGTCGAGAATTTTAATCAAGATAAGATGGTCTTCTGGCACAGCATCAGAAGGAAAAAAGATTGCAACCACATTTGGTGAAATGCAAGCAGGTAGAAGATGGCAACGAGAGGGTTTGAAAGATGGCTGTGGTGCCTCTGTGTATAGATGAATCCTAGTACCACTGGGAGGACAGCCTTTCAGTCTCTACGTGCAGCACTGATTTTAACACCTATGCATTTCCTTCCAGATCATCTCTTTTCCCTCTCCTGCTGTCATACATCTCTCTTTCCAGCTTATCATCTTTTCCTGGGATCAGATGCTTTCCAAACTGAGGGGCATGTGAAACAGACAGTTATGAAAACCGCATGTAGTGGGTTCAGGGAGACAATGAAGAGCAGACTCCTTAATTAGAGTCCTTATTTTCATTTGGAAAATGAAAATAGTTTCCCTTCGAGAGACCTGAGGAGGCAGAAGGACATGGCTCCTCTCTGACAAACACAGGACTTTCACAGGAGCACAGACTACCTGGGAAGTGCAGCTACTGCTTGGGTTCTTAAAGGCTTTGGCTGTCGTCTCTCACGGCTCAAGGAGACAGAGAAGTCTTCTGTAAACTTCAGATGCAGGAATCCTTCCGTAATGCACCTGGTTCTCAAAGGCACTGGAATAGTCCGGTAACTCCCTCAGAGCTTTGTATATCTCTACGTGTCTTTCTTAAAGCTCCCAGGAAACTGGAGGAGTGTGTGTCATGGATTTACAGGCTTTTATTAAATTCAAAGACTAGTTCCCTTCCTAGGAAACCTGGGAGAACAGCCTTTGTTCCAACTCATCTATTATTTGAGCTGTACTGCCACAGAGTGATGTGAGATGATAAGAAACATTCACTGAGAGGTATCAGCTGACCCCTCTGTCACTTTATCAGGTCCATCCCCCAGCTATTACTGTGCAGAGTTTAAGAGTATGTGTTAGATCAGCAGGAGGGAAGGAGAAGGGAGAGGTGGGAAGGGAAAACATCTGACAGTGACGTTCTGTCCAACTATTTTTCTTCTGTCTTTATACTCAAAGTTTTAGCTTTATTCACTGTTTAATGTGACTGCTTTTTTGACATGTTTTCTGTAGTTTGTTGTACTAGACTGACTTCATCCAACCTTAATATGGAATCTCATCAAGCCACATGAGAACAGTAGCCACCAGCTCAGGTGGATTGCTTGGGAAATTATGATGAATGGACCATTCTCAGAACCAAATTGTCTTGTAGAGTAAGGCTAGTGCACGTGCACGTTGCCCTACACACTGTGCTGGGCTGGTCTCCATGTGACATTTGAAAGCTCTGTCTGCACCTCAGCTGCTCCTGTTGTTTGCACTGATGTGCTCAGGGGCTGCTGATTCAGTCCCCTCCTACACTGATGAGTTGGCAAGAAAAAGAAAAAAAGCAGCTCCAGTTGGCTTTTCAAACACTGTACGAAGGGGTGATTATCTCTCTAGCATCCCAAACCACATACTCCCATGCCTTCCCAAAACCTATTTCTTGCTGTAAGGTCCAGGGAGAGATTGGAAGTGCTCAGATATATCAAAATGACTTTCATGGAACTGAAAGGAGGATCATCAGCTATGTAATAAGTAGCCTGTCAACCAGGAATGGAAACAGCTTAGTGTGTTTCTTATCTGACTTTTGAAGGCAACTCTTATCCTGAAAGGCACATGCTCGGTAGACACACTGATATTTTCTGCTTAACCAAAGTCTTCCATGTACTAGAGATACTGCTTATTCCTTACAAGAACAACAGTAATAACAACAAAGTCTCATGGATATTGTGTGGTGTCCTGGTCACTGACTTCTATTAGAATTGTTGCTTTTTCTTCTCAAGAGAAATTTTCTTTTCCGTTTTCATTAGCTATCCCACTCTCTATGAAGTTGTTTCAGGAAGACAGGGATGACAGGGCTGAGTCAAGCAGTTCTTACGTAATCATTTTCTAAGTCAAGAAGCACGAAGTTTCTGTTCTAGAAAGCTTGTCCCACCCAAGGACAATAGGAAAGTGAGGTCAGAATAGTGTACTGCAGCTATTTCTGTCTCTGAACAGAAATACTGAGCCTTCAGATGTATAGGTCAGCTTTTGCATCAAAGTGAGCCATAAGTAGGGCTTAAGTGATATACACAGAACTTGGAAAATACAGCATCGATTGCTTAATTTTAGTGGTTACATACATCCAGTATATATCTATTATATACAAGGTATAACTCGTCTTTAAAAGTGTCATCAAAATTTATAGTCAAAGCTTCTGATTTATGTGACTCTTTGAACTAAAACAGATGTAAAATCATTTTCGGATGTAAGAAGATCTCAGAGTTGCTGTGGGTTTGGTGCAACCTAGACCAGAAATGTTCATTAGAGCTCTGTGCAGTTGAATCATACAGCTCTGCTCTTCATCACTGGTTTTTGCTTAACGTGCCTTGATGCATAATTCCAGTATGTGTTTTATCCAAGTGTCAGCCTGTTTGACAGGTACCTAAGCTCCGTAAAATACTACCTGAAACAATTTAGACCTTGCTTGGTGTGAGGTTTCTTTATTTTTACTTTTTTTTCTTTACTGTTTTCATAATCTAAGTGAAGAATTTGCAGGTTCCAGGGAGTGAAGGAGCTTTGAGATGCTGCCTCATGCCATCCCATTTCAGAGCAGTGCTTAAATGCTTGGTGCTGGTGGCACTGTAGTTGCAATGAGTGACTGCAAAGCAAAGAGTTTCAGGTATAAAGAACTCTGATAAAAAATAATTCATTGCTTACGAAGACATTGTAGTTGTATTTGTTTCAACAGAGGAGTTGGCATTGATGTGAAGAGAAACCACCTTGGTTTTACATGGCTTGTCTCACCAGTGTATTTTTGAATAATTTCAAAGAGATGTAAATACAGTTAGTGAAGCATTCATGACTTTTTTTTTTTTTAATCTGGCACTTGACTGAAAAGTAGTGGCTATAGTTCAGAGGGAAGTTCCTGGGGAAAACAGAGGAGTTATAGACTAACCATAAAGTGTATGGATCCTATTTAAGCATCTGTAAAAGCATGTCTCCCCATTAACAGAAATTATGAGTTGAATTCAGAATTCGATGATATGTTATGGTCCCGTATAAGGCCTGTATATGGCTTTGGTTATACTATAGACAAGCCAAATATGCATTTGAAAAAACACCACATAATTTATATGCACAGTATAGGTAAATCTAAGATGACAGTATTATCAAAATGTCTGTTTTTGAGCAGCTGAAAAGATACTTGATGTAGAGGGGGAAAATCTGTCATTCTGGAGAACTTTTAGCAGAGTTCCACATAGTAAATCATAATTATAAATTCTCTTAGTGTAGTTTAGTAACAAATTACTGAGATGGATAAGGAATTGGTGATTAGATAGAACCTGCAGGTAGAGTCAAAATTCCTCATTTTGATGAATATGGGAAGAATATTCCTTGGAAAAGAGAAGTTAAAGAATGTGCCTTAGAAATATTTGGTGCTACAAGCATCTGTGCTCTGCCAACAGAGACCTTTATTATGAGCTCACATCAATGAAGTGGAACTTTGCCAATTAAAAAAAAAAAGGAGCTGTGTTAGTCCAGTTGCAGAATCCAACTCCTAATTAGTTTACGAAATGAAGGGGGCAATCTTTGAGCTATTACCAGCTTCCTCTGCTGCAAGCGAAGTGGATTGCAGCTGTTCTGATAGGGTCCATAAAACCTTGGCGAGGTAGTAAAAAATTTTCAGTGGACAAGTCTCCAAATAAGTGGAATCTGAATCTCTAGCTTATTTGACAGTCTTTAGAGAGTTGCACATACCTCCTGGAGATTTTTTTTTTCATATTATGTTACCTTTAACTTCTTTAGCCATAGCATCGAGACTGCCCAGTGCTATAAAATGCAAGGACTCACTAATATTTTTCTTCTTTTTAATCTTAAAAATTGAGACACAGTATATATATATGTATATATAAGTGTATATATATTAGTACATATATATTAGTATATGTATATATATATTAGATACAGAGTGTATACACATTAGATGCAAGAGGAAGTTATACAAAAGTTGCATGTGTTGTTGTTCTCTATCCTTTGCTTGCATCTTTGTATTTTTCCTTCTCCCCATCTCTTTCTTTTTGGTGAGATTAAAAAAAAAAAAAAAAAAAAAAAGAGTGCATCAAATAGTCTAGTCTTCTACCAGTGTTTTATTCCTTCTAATTATAAGATTTTGTCCATGAAAATGGTTATTTTTGGTATTCATTAGAGACCAAAAAAAGAGCTGTTTTCTCAAACAGCTTACAATTTTCTAGAGCTGGTAAGGAGTCAGATATGTTGATCCTGAATGGAGGACTTGTTTTGAACCATTTGTTCATCTCACTGGCATTTAGAGATTGATTATGTACATTTAACAGTCAGAGATACCATTCCATAAAGTAACATGGTTCAAGTCCAGTCTGACATTTTTGTACATTTTGAGGAATTCATAATTTTCTGTGAAGACTGTTCAGTGTTCATGTTGAATGCTGTGCTTCACAGCAGTCCTGGCACTTTTATATAGGGCTGGCATATATCAGGGTCTCTTCAGACATATCCTTTTCTTTCTCCCAGCAATGTCTGTGACTTCCAAGACAAAAAGATGACAACCCCACCTTTGAAAGCAAGATGACCCCAAAAGGATATAACCAGAAAATCACAGGAAGTTCTTTAAAGAATAATGAAATGAGCTTTCATATTGATCAAACCGCAACTGGTTGGCCTTGAAGCTCATGCTGTTGTCACCTTCACAGCTGCAGCTGGGTGTATTCCCAACACCACGTTGGGGCTTGTGGTGGTGTCTCATTCCCCTTGTGCCAGCTGCTGCTTGTCACATCTTACATAGGCTGCTGCGTTTGTTGGCTGGAAAGCACCATGTGGCTGTTCTTCAGCTGCAAGGTGCTGTCGGGGGGCATCTGAACTCAAAGAATGGCCATCAGGAAACAGATGCTGGCTGTAGCTGAATACTTGGTTTCCTTTTCTGGCAGATATGTCCCTTTGCCTGCAATATGCAGTAATATTGTCCCTGCATTGCACAGAAAGGCTCTTGGGAGCTGGTTGAATCCGAATGATAATGTTGTGCTGTACCTAGGCAGAGCGGGACGTGGGCAGCTGCCCTAACACCTTCATGGGTCAAGCTTGTGCTGCTATGTGTCCTCTGGTGTTGCTGCTGGAAACTGCCCCTGGAGAGATGGTCTGTGGACTTAAAATGTCAGGAGGAATCTCCTTTGAGTATGCTGGACATCATTAATTAATTATTGCCGCGAGTTGCTGATGCAGGTTTTTGAGGCAGCACATATCAGTGAGCTTTATGAAAGTGAGTTGAAGATATTCTGATATTTAGCCAAACTAAAAGGTCTCTTGAACTCAACAGGCTGTTGTTTTCGGCTGTCTCTGTCTGAAACACTGATACAACATTTAAAGAATGTTGTATCATTGAACAGGAATAGAAAACATAAAAGAAATGAGGCCAAATTTGAAGTTTTCTCTCTTACATTACACTCACAAGGTTCAAGTGGTTGGTTTGCCTGAAGCTGCATGGCATACATATTAAACTAACCCTGTATTGAAGACAGGTGATCAGTAGATATTTAAAATCAGAGCTAGTTAGTACATACGCCAAATGGAAGGCTCTTAAGCAAAACTTTACCTCTTTATAATTAATTTTCATTTTAGCCCATTTTGATTCCTATTTTCTTTGTGGTGCATTTCAGGCCCACATAGAAAAGAGACCTAGAATGTCTAAGTTGTTTGTAACCTACAGGGAAATAAAATAGGAAGCAGAATAATATTTCTACTATGAAGTAGCAGAGAAAGTTGGAAAAAAGCAGTGAGCGAGTTCCCTTTATGCCCCACTAAATGGATGTGGAGAAAGATACGGATTCTGGGCTCCATGACAGGGAAGAAAATTCTGCTTCCAACTTTTCCCCTGGCCTCTATATAGTTCTGTTGTTCCAATAAGAAATTTGTGACTCAAAGGATTTATTTAAAATCTATATAAGACATAATAAGCAAAGTTCATTCCAGAAGCCATCAAGTGAAACTGTATTTCTCTGTGGAGAAAGCTGGGGTCCCTTCCAGTCTGGTCTTTTTCTCTGCACAGCCTAGTAGCTGGGATCTTTTTGTTGCACGTTAGTGTAACATCAAGGGTTGTGGGGCCCTAACTCCTATAAAGCAAATGTTAAAATCAATATTGGACCCAAGTCGAATCCATAAATGCAGAGAGAAGCAAAAATCGGCATATAAAAGAAAATGGGCTTTGAGAACAAAAGCAAAACCACATCTCAAACCTCAAAGGAAAAATACTAATTTTTGTTTTGGAGGAAAGATCCTTGGAAATGTTCAATTTTCCTTATGACCAAGTTGGGAAGCAGTAAGATTATGTCCTTGAGGACAGTATGTATGACTCAAAGTCAAACAAACTATTCCATCTTGACAATGAAAGCCTACGACTGCCGTATACCTTTCCTTTGTGCTCCTCTGCTTGTCCAGTATTTGAATAGGAAAATGGAGACCCCCCTCTCTCCTTGTTTGCAGGCCTTCCCTTGTTAGATGTATGATGGATGAAGAGCTGAAAGTTATATTGCGAATACTGTTTTTTGCAGAAAAGGAAGCAAAGTAAATAACCTCATTTATTAGTGCGCCTATGTTCACCATTGGAAATTACTCGAGAGAACAGCTCTGCCAGTAAAGAACCGTGTTCTGTATTGACCTACAGAAAGATGACAAAAGCAACAACAGCTCTGGGGGATTAGGATGAAGAATATTAACCGAAAATGATTCACTAAGGTAGTTTTGAAAGTCAGATTTTTTTTTTTGGTCTCTAGTGGGGAAAACAGAATGTAATTTGCATGAACTAGATGGTGACTTGTCATTTTTTTACCTGCTAATGATTTACTTCTGTGAGTGAACCTCATGAATTGCAGTAGAAGTTTCAGTCAAGTAATTTTCAATATTGGCTTATACTGTTTACTGGGTCTGCTCAGCGTTCCTTTCTGTGATGCGTTCTTCAAAGAACTGTGAGCACTGTGAGTATCTTTTTTATGCTGCTTTTTTATGCTACTTTTCTGCTGGTGCTGAGGCACGATGCAGGTTTCTGGATAGGAAGCAGCAGAAATGTCAGTTCACTCCAAAAAGGCATATGGCATGAGCTGGTACAACAGAGAGGAGAGTCCGTGTGTAAACGATGAGTCATTGGCATTAAGGCAACACTGTGTATTGTCCAAAGGAAGGAGAAGAAAATGTGAAATCAGTTGAAGGTCCATCCCTGCAGATTTCAGGCTTTGCTCTGGCTTCTGTTTGCAGACGCTTCTGTATTGTGTAGTGGATGCATTCCCTGTTTGGAAGGGACGGTGTGAAAAAACAAGCGCACATGCGTGTTTGTTAGGATACATGAATGCTGGAGTTGCTCACAGATGCTTTCTCCCTCCCTGCTTCTCTGGTTTTGCAGGGCAGCAGGGGGACATGATCTTTTACTGCAGGTTGTGACATCTCCACTGCCA
Organism: Nothocercus julius; assembly: GCA_013398735.1. Lineage (NCBI taxonomy): Eukaryota > Metazoa > Chordata > Aves > Tinamiformes > Tinamidae > Nothocercus > Nothocercus julius. The sequence continues at coordinate 2,318,133 of VZSV01000109.1, read as the reverse complement.
GTTCAATACTGGCTCTAGGGTTCGAACTTACAGCTCAAAAATGAACTACACTAAAGGGCTGATACTGTTAGGAATAAAGCTGGGTGCTGTAGCGGGGAGTAATCAGTTTGGGTCACATTCTCAGATTCTTTGTATTAGCCTTATCAGGTCGGGCCATCAGAGAGCAGATAGACAGGTAAGACTGAGAGACCTCTGAACCCAATTAAAGTTGTACCACAAAGAAATCAAATTCATGTGGTTTGCATTTCAGAAAGCTACATTTGGTGGGCTGTACTTAACTTTTATTCTGTAACCTAATGCAGACCATGTGAACATTTGAAACGCTTTTAACAGTTAAACCAGCTCAAATAACACAGAACCAGAGCAGCAATAAAGAATGAATTAAGACTGATTGCAACTACAGCCAATTTTTTTCCCCTCTTAAAGAAATACAAATGAGTGATGTATTTAAAAACTACCATATATAAAGTAATTTTGTTCTCAGCTTTTAATACTACAATAGCCACTCTCTTATCTTTTAAAATAAATGTTTGCTTTAAAAAGCAATTCTAAACCCTCAGTCTTTTTTTCTGTAGTGTTTCAGGGTAAGTTTGGATGTGCTGTAGAACCACTGATATTCCCATTGATGCACATAGTTTGGGGATTGGTCATAGAGCTCTGACATAATTCTGAGGAGCTGACATTTAAAATACTTGGCACAATAAGAGCACAAATATGTGAGGATAAGAAAATAAGAGTTTTCTTTGCAATCCTTTTTCATGATACAAATAGATGCGTGTGTAGCTTTCATTTGCCAACACTCTTTGCTGACATTAGGTAGGTCTTGTGTGTGTGGAACAAGTAAATGTACAACGGGAGCAGTTCAAAACGGGCTTCGCTTATTTCTCTCTCTGCTGTACAAAGAGACACTGAGTTAAAGTCTTGTATCCTTCAGAGTATCTGGTTGGAGGCAAACAGTGTTAAATGTGCCCAGATAGTGCATCTAACTTCAGGAGGACACAATTTACATCCAAAGGGAACGAAAGGGCTGATATCAGTATCATTCATTGGATCAGTTTTTGCAATTTTTGCTCTGTAACAATTTTCTAGGACTTCAGGAGTTATTTCTGGCCTTAAGGGAAAAGGATCGGGCCTACAGCTCTTGTGCACATTATATGCTGTCTTGGAGGAGAAACTTTCTCGGGCTCCATCCCTTTTCTGGTATCTCTGAGACACGTAAACACAAACCTCATGCCATTCTGCTTTTGGCACGGAGCCTCCTGGCTATCAACAACCGAGCGCTGCTTCCTGGCTCCAGAGCACAACTGCTCTCCGGAGTGGATGGCTCCTTTTCCCCCAACAGCTGCCCTGATGCGTCTCTCTAAGAGCTTTCTTCACTCTTCCTTGTGCAAAGCCGGCCGCGCTCTTGTCTTTGCCACCCTCCTCTCTCGTAAGCGTTTGGGGCTGACGTGGCCCAGATCCTGTTCAGAGACAGGCTCTGAGTTTGGCCTGACGGAAACCTAAGGTTGTGCATCGTGCGGATGTTTCTGGGGCTGCGTGGGACCCAGAAAGTAGCCCGCGCTGAGAACTCTCCTCCTGCCCTGAAAGGGGCACAGCTTGCAGATCTGAACTTGCAGCTTTCTGGAAGCAAACAATCACACAGGAAAGATCTGTGGTGATTCTTTTTTTTTAGCTCGGTTAAGAATGTCAGAAAAGATTTGTTTTGTTTAAGAAAATGTCCCTTTTATCACTATTCCTAAGCAGTGGCCAGGTTACTGCTCAGCGAAGACAAGCGTTCGGGGTCTCTTTTTTCCCAGGGCGTTACTGCTGGGAGCCTGGGTGGCCGCTGCTGCTTCTCGGAAGCGGTGGAACTGGCAGGAAGTCTCCCTGTGCACAGATGCACAGACACAGTTCTGCTTTATGAGGGCCCAAACTTGGGGAGGGAGGAGGGCTGCAAGGGGACGTTCTCCCCGCTCTCTCCCTTTTGTTAAATACCGAGCTTGGCAGGCAGTTCAGGATGCTCTCCATGATTCCAAGGGAGCAGTACTTCATTCCCAGAAATATTTCATTCCTTCATTTCCCAGTTAAAATAAATAATAAAAAAATGTTCAAATTGTGAAATGCTGGGTCATGTTTTCAAGCTGTTTCTTTGATTGCAAGGGTTTGAAATGTCCTCAAAATGGGAGAGGAACACTTCCTGCAGGTGCAGAAATGTGGGAGCGGGGATTTTACTGAAAATATCCCAAGTTGCAAGATACATGAGGAAATCACTAGCTGGCAACACTGTGGTGCTGAGTACCCTAGTTTAGACACCCAGCTGTGGCGTCTTTGTGGAGCTCTTATTTTCTGTCTCTTTTGTGTTTCTTGAGATCTTGCATATGAGAATCTAATAGCCATTCCAATATTGTTCTCCTTATTGGTGATATAAGGACAAGCAATAAACTCACTTTGAAAGAAGAAAATCCATGTTTTGTAAAGTAGGTTGTGGCAGTGATTTTCTTTCCAAAAATAATCCCCGTAATAAAAGGTTCTAAAGTCTGTCTTATGCTTGCACTGATACATAAACAAATGACACTTGCAGGATCCATGTAAAGCAGACAGAATAGTGGAAGTGAGGTTGGATTCAGGCCCAGGGCACTTAAATGACAAGGCCACACAACTAGCCATTCAAGTAGCCAGCAGCAAAGTGGCACTGCAGGCCGTATTTATAAGCTATGCCCCAGTTGTGCTACGGCCCTTTCTCAGCCTGATCGCTTCTCACACACTCATGCTGTTTTACTATTTCTGTGCTGCTCAGAAATAGACAATGGGCCACATTCAATCCACTTGTTTTTTTCTGCCGGTTGACTTTGTTGAACTATTGGCAATTTTGCATATCCAAATGTAATAAGGAATAGCGAGAACGTAAATGATTGATAGCAGCGCTCATTGAAACCCTGACAGTGTTAGGGATTAGTGTGCTCTCTTCCTCCTTAAAATGATCCAAAATTCAAGACTGTGACAAAGAACAAGCATGAGGGAGGATCTGGCTCATGCCTTCTTTTTCAGCAGATGCATCCTTGGGGATAATTTAAATATCAAGTTTCAGCTTCATTTTGCACAGAGTGCAGTGGAAAGTAACTGCTGTTTTTGTATCAAAGGCGGGGGGCATGGTGAGAGAATGGTTTTGCTAATCCTTCCTTTCAGTCTAGGCTAAAACTTTGTACATATGTGAGCCCAGCAACTGCTATTGCATGGTTTAGCTGGTAAATCTTTGAACTGCATCTCTTTCTCCACTTCTCTGACATTGCCTTATGGCAAGTTATCCTAGCTGAGATGCTTTAGAAAGAGTGGACTGGGACATGCGGGTTTCTATGAAAGGAAAAGGAGGCTTCCTTCTTGCCTGAGCTCAGATGCCTGATTTTATGTGGAGGGAGTGGTGAAAGGGTGGAGGGTGAGAAACGATAAATGCCTATGACTGCGAAACATTTGGAAACACTTGAGCCCTAGTGCTTTTCCATCCTTACCCGCTCTGCTGCTTTCCCAAGTGTGGAGAAGGAATGGATGCGAGGCTGACATAACTCCCAAAGTTTCCACTTAACTCAGACAAAGGGGCAGTTCCAGGGAAAGCCCTAAGAAAACACCTCCTCCATTATTTTTCCCTTCCCTTTCTCCTCTTTTAATTACCCGTGCCATCAAGCGAGGCCGAATTGGGGCTCATGGCTCGTCACTCCGCTCGTCCCTCCGCCCAGCACCATTCCGTGTCCTCCTGAGCGGGCTGAGCTGCGCACGTCGGCCCCTCGCGCCTCGGCTGCATGGGCCCTGCTTCCCGCGCGTAGCTCCCGGCCTCCTGAGGGAGGCCGGCGGAGGGCAGGGAGCCGCAGCTCCCCCGCGGGTGGCAGTGCGGGGGGTGGCCCCGCTGGCCTCCCTTCTGCCGGCCTCCGTGTGGGGCACGCATGCTCCCATCTTGTCGGTGTCTGAAAGGAGTGAAGTGCAGCTGTCAGCCCTGAGCTTTTATACCCCATACGCTGAGCTTGCAGAGGTTACGAGTTCACAGAATCCAAACAAAGCTGTCGGGTATTGTGTTCACTGGAAGAGTTCTCTTTTTTTTTTTTTTTTTTTTTTTTTGGCCTCTTAAGTTTCTTTTTTGCATTGTCTTTTTTTCCCTGCTTAAAAAAATAGTATGCTTAACAAAGCAAGTGCTAGACAGCAATATTGCATCTCTTCATAATCTCCGGCAGTGTCATTCTACATGCAGCACTAGCTGACATGCAGATAGAGGCTTTCAGAAGTCCTCAGGGAGGGCACTGCAGGGGGCCAGGTTTATAATCCATTGGAAAAAAAGAAAAAAAGAAAAAAAGAAAAACCTAATGTATAAAGAAGTCAGTAATTTCTACCCGCACTGTGTTTGGAGAAGCTAGGAGGGACCTTGCTTCCATGTCTTACTGGAACTTGAGAATTTGTACCAGTGCAGTGTATTTCTTCTCTCCTGGGATGAAGGTGCACAGTCAGCACTGAGATTCAGCCCAAACCCCAGGGAGGAACTTGAACCTCTTGACTTACTGGCCGAGAGATGCGATTCAACCAGGTCACTCTGACAAGAGAGGAACTAGTACTAAGATTAATTCTTTGGCACCAGCAATCCCAGCATCATTGCATAGCAGGAGGATACCCGATGAGAAGAGCGTAGTGCCGACAAGGGGTTAAATAGATGTGAACGGGCAGGATCGGGCTCCGGGATTCGGGATTCGTTTCCATTGTCTGCTGATGAGGTGCAGACACTTGGCTGTCCAAAGGCAGGAGTCTTTAAGCAGCCTCAGAATCAGCGAACACGGAGCTTTTCAATAGCAAAAGCTGCTCTTCAGGCAGAACTGACTTTGCCCCTTCCTTTTTGAATACTATCAAGGCATCCAGATTTTGCATAATCTCCGTTTCACTGTCGGCAAAACTTGACGATGGCTCTCCCAACCGCACGCATGGTCGGGTGTGGAGGAGAGGGGACTGTGTTTTGTGTGTGCTCGGAGGAAGAGGGGAAGGCAGGGGGTGGCCGTCCGCAAACTGGCATGATGGGCAGGTGCTAAAGGGGGTTCTCAGGCTACCTGGCTGCTGTGCGGACTCCTAAGCATTCCTAAGTATTCCCGGCCCTTGCAAGGTGCCTGCTGCGAAGTGATGGGGATGGACCTCCTGTTAGGGAGTGCCTAGGCCTGTTCCGGCATGGGCACCCTGGTGTTCAATGCTTAATACTAGAAGCTGCAAAAGACACAGAATTAAAACTATTTATTCAGAGTGAATCTGCTGTCCTTCTTGTCAGAGCACTATGCTATCCTGGAGGAGGCCCAAGGAAAAGAGCTGTGTGACCAGCAACGGCACTCTGACAGCCAGCGTGCCTGGAAGGACCAGATTAGATCGAACGCTTGGTCTTTGTCCATTAGCAGAAGCTAATAAATCAGGCAGGCTAGAAATGGCCAAGGAATACCTGTCTTTGTAACATAACCACGTCTTAAACCAGACTGCAAAGGCTCCAGGAAATCTGAGGGCTCTAGATAATACTCTAGATAATTTCTGAGCTGCTTCTCAGTGACCTTTTCGATAACCTTCCCCACAGAAGGATGTTTACGGGCTGGGTGGCAGCTAAGATGTGTAGCTGTGTTGAGATGACAACTTTATGAGGTAAGAAAAATAGCACAGCGTTTTATTGTTGTTGTCGGATGCAGGGGCAGCTTTGAAAGGTTACCGTAGCCTTGCTCTCAGTAGGACTTTTTGGAAATAATGATTTGCTGGTTAGGCCCCAGGCTGCATTAATTGTTGGAAAGGTGTTATTCTTCATCTGTTGTTAATAGCTTGTTAAAAAAAAAAAAAAAGACATGAATTGTTCTTGGAGCAATCTGTTCTGATAGCCTAGAATGTGCACCAGGTGGAATTTACTTTAGAAAGGTTTTCACTTTGAAGGGCCGCTGGGCAGTCCAGTGCTTGTATTCACTTTTGTAGTTTTGTCCCTGCTCAGAGACGCTGGATATTTTCAGAGAATGGCGTAATGGATTTAGGCCCCCACATCTGCAGACTGGTATTCTCATAGCCTAACCAGAAGCTCAAGTCTGCTGACAGGAGCGTGTGCCCAGCTCTTCTCTAGGGCCTGTAATCACCTTCCCAGCTGCCCTTGGAGGCTGTTACAGACTGTCCATTAAAGGCAATGGAGAGATCCCGGTAGAATCCAGTGGTGGCCTCCCTTGACAGGGAAGTGAAATGGACTTTGTTCTGAGGCATGGGGAAAACTGAATTCTGTTCTTGCTTAAAACACTTTTTCTATTTTAAATTAACCTGAATGGATGTGCCCCCAACATTTGCTGCTGTAGTGTCACTCTTGCCTGTGCCTTTCTGATGTCCCCATGGTCAAGAATTGGTTGGCGAAATGTTTTTCTTTCATTTTATTTTCTTTCTGTGGGCAGCGTGCCTTTTGGCAGTATTTCATAAATTTCAGTAATGGAAAGGGATTAGGATGGAAAGCTTCCTCATACTCTATCTACCACTAAGACAGCTTGCACAACCTAGAATAGAGGAAACAAGGCAAACAAACACAAAAAAATGGTGACCGAATGAATACCTTTGAAAGAAATAGAAAAAAGCACATCACAAAAGGTCTGAGGACAAGGGAGAAGCTTGTAGGCTCGTACTTCTCCTGATTTAGACCTTTTTTTTTGTATTGCACAAAGAATGGAGTCCTGATTTAAACTGTCCTAGGGTTACTGTAATAGAATTGACTGCCCGTGATGAGAAAAAAAAAAAGCACAGTACTTTTTCAAAAGAAAACAGTGTTTGCAGGATTTATGAAAATCTGATTCAACAAGACTTTAGTTTAACTGAACAAGAAGAAGAGAGAGGAAAAAAACATAAATCTTCCTGTATTTGAGTATCTTGAACTCCTTGGAATTAAATCTTAATGTTTATTAACTCTAACTTTGTCTTGATTTTGAAAAGTTGAAGAAAATTGCTTTTAATTACTTGTTCACACACACATTTCTTGTGTGTTTTAGTATTCTATTGCCTTTATGAAATATATCTTTGATAATTAACTCTCATTTCAGTTTCTTTTTCTGAAAATGATTGTTATGCCTGGTAGAACGTCTAGTAAAAGCATTCTGATTTTTCTCAGCGTAACGCACCTTATGGAGTATCTTTAAGTTTCCATCAAATTAATGATGCTTTATGCTAGACATTATTGCATAACATTATTCTTTATTTCTGTGGCAAGGAACTATATGTTCAGAAAAAATACTGATACTTAATTACACCAAATGTTATCATAAGAACTTGTACTGTTTCTGCTCCTACAGTCTATAACTTCCTTGCAACATTGCTCACTTAAGATCATAAAGGAATCAATGGTCAACAAGAAAATGAAGAGAGCTCTTCTAGGTCCCAGGCCTGCACTTTAATCATTTCTGCCATCATCCAACATCTTCCTGATTTAATCTCGTCTTTGATGGATTTTCTCGTGTTCCTATTATCATAACATTGATTTTTTTCTGTATTTTCAGTGTCTAGTCTCTAAGAACTTGACAAAGTCTTCTGCTTTTCCTCATCTCTGGATGGTAGAGGGTTAGGGTAGCAGACATTTTCCCATTCTAACCTTCTTATCTTGGTGGCATGAGTTAATCAAAAGAGGAAGCTTCTGCAACATGCCCTTGGGCGTTCAGAGTTATGATCAGCTTCTAGACAAGATTAAGCTACACGACACTCGAAATCTGCTGGACCAGAGTTTTGCCTCCTGTTACTGCTTGACAGGCCGCAGGTGCCATCAGTGGGGCTCTGCGGGATCTGCTGGAGGCAGCCCTGCTACCCAGCAGGAGTTGTCTGGCCAGTTGACTGGCTGCCTCACCAAAGTAGATTAGTTGCTTGTGCATATACAGGACTGTTTCCAGTCTCGTAATTGCTCTAGTTGATAGGTGTATCTTTTTGTCACGTTAGGGACTTGTATATAGCAAACTTACTTAGCTGTAATGCTTTTTTTTTTTTTTTTTTTACATTGGAGGTCTCATCTATTCCTGGCTCTAATCAAGGTTCAGGCAGAACTGTATAAAAAAAAATGTCCCTGTTGTTTGACATGTGTTTTTTGCTCCTGTGGAGGTATTCTGAGTCAGGCTTTAAGGCTTTCGCTGTGTCGGGGGCTAGTAGTGTAAGTTTTCTTTGCAAATGGAGCTTTCGAGTCACAGGTAACCCCTCGATTTCAGAGGTGGTACGGTCAGAGCGAAAACCGCTGAGAGGCTCCTGGTGACAGTGCTAGACATTCAGGCTGAAGAGATGGTAGGGGAGAGATGGAAAGGGTCTCTTGCCACGCTGACAGGGTTCACCTGCGTGTTTGCTGAACGTATGGCTCGCTGCTGCAGTCGCTTCCCAGCTCTGCTCCGGTGGCTTTTCCCGTCTGTTAAGCAAGTGGCAGAAGTGAATGAACTACTGCAGATGGCTGATGGAGATGAGCGTGTTGAATGGTTTGTCCTAACGTTGAGGTTGCAGGATGGCAGTCAACAGGGGTGGTTCGGGCCTTCCAGGAAGGTTTCTGGGTTCGCTTTCCCTGTGGTGGCAGCCGTCTCCACTAAGCAGGCTGTGCCTGGGCAAAAGGCTGATGCCTGCGTGTCTGCTTTCACCAGCAATTACTCACACATGCAGGAAAACACGGGCACTTGCACCTGCTTTACAAATGTGGGTGCCTCTTAACCCCCCATCTACCTATTAGTGCAAGATATGTATCTGTTTCTTTGTTTCTAACTGTGGTAAGTTGCTTCTAGGGGTGAACGAGAGTGTAAGTAGTGTTATCTGTGGTCAAGGCCTCTGACACACGCCGGGAATCTGCTGCCTGCACGGATGTGAACGGTAGCTCGCACAGAAACGGGGGGCTTCCTTTCTGTTGCTGCCGCAGTTGTGCTTCCCTGCCACAGGAGATGATGGAATGGAAAAAGTGGTGGCCCTCCTTCAAAAAGTGCCCTTTGAATGAAGAAAAAAGAAACAAAAGTAAGTAATGCTGACGCTCTGCCCCGCTGGGCAGGGAGGGACTGTCTAGCTGGGCTGACACCTCGCTGGGGGACCCGTGTCCGGTCTTCCTTGGCTGGAAGGAGAGTTACTGTGAGAGTCATAGGGCCTTTGGGGATGGGTGGGAGGGAGATGGAGCCTGTGAGTGAACACATGGCAAATGACTTCCACCTCCCAGCTTCGGAAAAGTCTTGAAGAGCAAAGGACCGTGTGTACGGCGTTCATGTAGCAATGCGCTAAGAAAGTGCCATGAATTTGGCTGGGATATAAATTAGTACTTTGCTAAAGGAATTTATGTGTTAATAAAACTGGTATGGAGAGTTGGGAGGATAACTCATGTAGTCTTAATAAATACCTCAACATTTAATTGGAGAAATGGTTTGGAGGTCATCTTCTGCTAATACTTAGTCCCAGTAAAGCTATTGGCAAAACTTCTATTAATTTCAATACAGCTAAGACTTCTGTTACACCCTACATCCTGCAAGCCTTTCCTGCAAAGCAACTCACCATAATCAAATTTACTGTGGCTGTCCACTTAAGTGAGAGTAAAATGCAGTGCACCTTTAAAAAAAAAAACATTTTTTTTTTTTCTGAATAAATCAATGCTTCTCAGTTCAGAAGAGTTGCCATACTCTTCTTTCTCTGCATCGGTTTCTTTTCCAACTGTGCTCTGTGCAGCACAGGAAGCGGAATTTTCTGGGCTGTGTCACCGGTGGAGAACATTGTTTATCAATCCTGACATAGTCAAGGTTTTTCTTACATTTTTTCATCTTGTTGCAGACTGATTTCCCCAACCTCCTCTGCTTTTCCTCTCCATTCATGTCTGTCCTTCCTCTTTAGTTGAAATCTGGATATAGATTTCTTCCAGGTACCCTTAACATAGTTTTCTTCCTTTGTTTTGTCCTTGATGCTTCTTTAAGGGTGGGTAGGTATAAAAGTGAGAAGAAAGGAAAATATGGGAATTAAACCACATTTTATCCTAAGCAGATTTTTTTT
>VZSV01000109.1:2283776-2307525 GCA_013398735.1 Nothocercus julius | reverse complement strand
ATTTCACTACAAATAAGTCAAATATATTCCTAAATAGCTTCTGAAAATTAATTTACTTGTGTCCACTGAGCCATAATCCTAATCCTGCATTTAGCTATGTTGACACATATGTACTCTCATCATCTTCCACACTAACAAACTTAATACAGTTGAAATCAATGGGACTGGAGAACATAATTTAAATCGGTCAGCTGCTAAGGACCTTCTTTAAGGGAGGTGTCTGCCGTTAAGATGAAGAGAGCAAAATCTTCAGCCTGCCACTGCAAAGAAAGTCTCGCCGATGTGCCAGTGGGGCTGGAGTGTCCACGAGGAGTGTCCACGATGACGGGCAGCTGCTGCAGAGCCCGCTGCCTGCTGCCGTGAACACTTCCCTCCCTCTTAACTGCCCTGGGTTTTGTGATAGATAAGGCAGGCTGTCACCGTGCAGCGTACCTGGTCCAGCTCTGTCTGTGCCAGCCCCACAGTGATCTCTGGCCTTTTCCAGTCCTGATGCTTCTGAGCAGACGATGTCTTAGGCCAAAAGTGGTACCAAAATCTTGTTTTGTTCTGTGATGCTGGAGAAAATGTGACATAGCTTAACTTCGCTCTCTGCTTCTGCACAGCAAAAGAGACTGAACTCATCAGAGGTTTGACAGTCTTAAAGCGATTTGTAAATAATGAGCACCGTTCTTCCCAGCAGTTAAATTTTTTTTTCCCATCATTCCTGCCTCTGCTCAAAACCAGAAATTGATAAATAAGTAAAACTGTAGGTTTCTAGACATCACTTTGGTCAAAGAAGGATCCTGTGCCTGAATTCAACCCTCTCTAAAGCCTTAGTTTGTTGCCATGTGACATACTCATTTTACAGCACCTATTAAATTTCTTTAAACAGAACTGGTGTTAAAATGAGGGTTTTCTCACCTTTTCTTGCAGTCTGGCAGGAGCCATTGAGCTTTCAGCAGATTAAGGTGCATCCGAGGTATTTTGGTATCTCGCAGGCAGCTGTTCTTGCTGTGCTATAAACCTCGTGTATATATTGGCACCAACCCACGGCCGTTATGCGGACCAGCCTGTTGTTGTGGAGTTAAAATTAGTGGGATCTGACACGGGTGCCAGGCTGGGTGGTGGTGGTAGGTGGTGGTGGGCACGGAGGAGCAACAGGGAGGGAGGACGGTGCTGCCAGTTGCGGGAGGGCTCCGTCATACGGCAGGAATCTCAGCCCTGGGTGACGGACAGCGCTGATTAGAAAAGGCTAAATGTCAACATTGTTCTGAACTGGCAGTTGGAAATATTCCAAGAGCATTTTAGACACGAGACTTTGGAGGTTTTCTCCTCCCAGGCTGCTTTCCCTCCTCCTCCGTCCCCCGCTAGCCGCCGTAACTCATTCTGTCAAGCACTGAGTGCTGTCCCTTCAGACCTTCAGATAAATCCTGTACAGCAACAATTTTAAAAGCTGCCGTTGTGTCTGTTGCTTTCTGTCTTCCTTGCTGTCTTGCCTTCCTCTTTAGTAATTTATACAGTGCAGTCTGTCAGGCTGGTAAGGGGAAGGTGGCCTGGGCTGGAAGGAGGGGGTGGGACGGGGGAAAGCAGCATTTCGGCCAGCACACGTGGCTTCCCGTTTTTTGCAGCGGTCGTTAGCACTCTGCTTAGTGACCACAGTTTGATTACAAACACCGTGTAGCAGTGACGCTTGGCCAGAACGCTTTGAGAGGAGGCCTGCGTTCTTGCTCGCCTTGTCCGAGCTCGCCTTGTTCATTTTGGAATATGTTATTACCGAAAAAAAGAAAGATTTAAAGAAAAATTTATTGCTCGCAAAGAGGGACCAAAATCCCCAGGGCAGAGTAAATAAAATAAAAACATGAGAAGTGCATTTATAGTCCTCCTGAAAATAAGAGAGCAGTCTTAAAAAGGTTTCCTTAAAATGAAAAATGGACGACTGAGTTGCCAACTGCTACTAATCTAAAAGTTAGTGCTTTTGATAGTGATGGCTGTGCTGCTAAGTCTTCGTTAGCAGGGGTATTTAGTTGTAGGATAAGAGGGCTTTATAGAACATTTGCTCCCCTGTGGTTTAGAAATTAGCCTGTATATGGAATAAGTGAGCAAAGACGGAATGTATTTTCCATTGCCCTACTTATTCCTCTGCATGTGTGTGTATATGTGCTTGTGTGCTTCTGCGTGCATGTGTGCATGCACTAATAGCCTCGCGGTGATGATGGAGACGATCAAGATGATATAGAATGGAAATACGGTGTGATTTTCCAGAGTCCGCCTCCTAGAAGTCATTTTGAGTGGTTTAAATGGCAGTGATCTCTGGAAGGCTGGTTGGGCAGCAGACTCCGCAGTTGAGATCCTCAGATGCTATTTACTACAGAGTTGTACATTACTGTGAAGTGTTTGAATCTGGAAATATTTTCTCCCCAAGGGAGAAAGCACCTTGTTATAAAGTATCGGGTATTTTACTTGTTTACGCAGCTTTATGTCTCTCTAATAAATTATGGATTTAGCCATGTTTCCATTCATGTTAATGGAAGGCTTTCCCTGGACTCTAGTCTAGTAAAGTGAACTGTACCCAGCCCTTATGCCCAGTGTGTGATTTGCTGGCAGTGAGGGAACGAGGCTTTCCAGCTGTTGAGGGTCTTGGTTATACTCTAGAATATGGGATTATTTTCTTCTGACTGTGCTCTCGAAGAGAGTGTTCTTCTGTGTTCTTTCCTGAGCGGATGTCTAGGAAAATCTCTTTTATCCCTACTGCTTGCTGAGCTGTCCTCTCTGTGAGTGATGAGAAGTCCTTCCTCATGACACACCATCTTCACCTCACCATCCTTTTTTAATTGTTTTTGCAGTGTTGAACCAATTAATGGCTCATGCCGCCGGTTTCTTAATGCAACCAGTAGTGCTCCTTTATGCAAAATTTATATTTCTAAATTTGAAAGTGCTGATAGTAATTAAGCAAGGCGTTCCTTAGGAACCGCAGCGGTGCGGTGCCTCTGGAGCGGCAGCACGAGCTCTGTGGCAGTTGGGGAGTGCGCAGTCTTACCCGGTTTCGGTTGTTTGCCCTCAGTGTAGCACTGGACATCCTTGGCTGAGTATCAGCGCAAGCCGTATTCGTTGAAACCCTTCCCAGCTCTGTGGCCACAAAAACGCCCCCCCGTATTTTAACTTAGCTACGTAGGTCCTATTCTTAACTTTTCATCTCATCAGATACTTTTCTTATTAGAACTTGAGAGCCTTCCCTCTAAGGTAATGATGATGTGTGTTAAACTTGAGTTTTCAAGTCGTAGCTTGCGCCTGTCTACTGTGTTATGACTGTGCTGTGTGCAATAGCTGTGCTCCACTCCTCTTGGGTCATGTGACATAATGGCATTTTTAATTTCCTTCTCCCCGTCCCCTCGCCTGCTCATAGGTAGGAAATTACTTTGTTTTTCATGTTAATTGATAGCATGACCTGTTTCAGCAATTCACCATCTCAAAGGTATGTCTGAGATCTCCAAATGACTCACTGCCATAAATGCACATGAGCTAAAGCCACTTGTGTTACTGAGGGGCCGAAAGCCAGCGCCGACTCTGCAGATAGACAGCACAGATAGCCTTTGGGCCCGCAGGACCGGCCGCCGGTGGCCCCCTCTCTTAATGACTGCATTGAAGTCTAGTGGCAACTGGTAGGTTGTAAGACGCAGCACGCTGGACTAGTCATGTTAAATTCATGGCCTCTAGCTCACTTGATCAATTGCGAGCTGGTAGACGTTTATTCAAAATTTATACCACACGAATGTCTGAGGTAATAGGTGAATACTGTAAAGGGTTTATTTAAAAAAATATTTTACCAGTAGGGTCTTTGGAGATCAAATATTTCATTTTCAAGGGTGTCCTGACTATTCGAAGAAGAGGAGGGGTGAGTAAAGAGGGATTTGGATAATGTGAAATACCACAGAAAGCAAGATTTTCCAAGGAAAACACCAGGAAGCTCGGTATGAGCATTTAATGTATGCTGGAGTTTTTAAAAGGAAACATTAATGGTGAAACATGCCCTCAACGGACAAGCCAGCAATAAATTTTGTGTCACAAAATTACCTGTCAGTGAGATTATGTTTAAATAACGTAGAATTGTTCCTGCTTCTTGAGGGGTTGGGAGAAACTTCATGGGAGAGTGTTCAAAGTATTCAGAATTATGTGCACAAATCCCATTATTGTTAATGGGATTTGTGTGTTCAACTTTGCTCAAATGGCATTGAAAAATGTGTCTGTTTGTTGTTCTTCCCCAAAGCGTAGGCATAGCAAGGGAGCAATGAAATCCAAAATACTTCTACTCAAGATTTCTTTTAGTACCTTCCAGGCACAGATTATCCCACTAGCAGCCTATGTGTCCTGCATGATGACGGAAGCCTGCAGGCAGTTCTCCCTTCTCTCTTGGTGAGGGCTGGAGTGGGAAAGAAGAGTAACGGCAAAAAAAAAAAAAAAAAAAAAAAAAAAAGTCCAAACAGATTTGACGTGTAAGTGTTCCTGTTACCTGTGACAGTGCTCAACAGGACTGCAAAAAAATTCAGCAGGACAGTGAGCATTTTGACTGATTTGACTCCAGGGATTTTTTTTTTTTCCCCTAGCATCCTTGCTCTAGGCTTGCTTAAAAAACCAAGGTCTGTATTTTCGTGTAATGTTAATGAAACCGTGTCCGTGTATGTTAGAGAACAGTATGGGGCAGAGAAGCCTATAAAAGTGGAAGGCAGAGGAAGAGAGGAAAAACACACAGTTAAGACTTAGATGTGACTGAACATGTTGCCATGGGATTTGATCTTATCCTCTTTACAAGAGAAAACTTATGACTCATGGGTGCTAAATGATCGAGCCATTACTCATTTACAGAGTAAAAAAAAATGGATACCTTTTATGGGATTTTTATAAATAATGATGACTTCCCCATATTTGTGAATACTGAGTAAAGACTTGCTGCAGTCTAAGCTCGCTATTTGCTCGACTTCTGTGCAGACTTTCTGAGAAGTTTTGCATTAACCGACTGATTCTCTCTTTTTTTTTTTTTTTCCCTCCAAGTTATTCTGGTCATTGCCCTCCCTGAGTTATTACCTTTAATTCACAAAATCACGGAGGAAAAGGAGGGGAAGGTTAGTCATAGTTCACACAGGCTAACGCCAAAGACCCAATTCAGGACGGACACAGAAAAGGTATTTTCCAACTCTTTTCTTCCCGTTTAAGCTTGGGTGGGCTCCACAGGATCCCGGTGCTGCCAGCAGTCGGATGTGGCTGGTGGTCGCGATCCTGCTCGCCGAGTAGTGGGTCCTGGTGAAGACACCAGCCTGGCCGTGCAGCCTCCCAGGAGCCGCTCGACGCGGGGGTTCTCGCCCGGCGCCCATCTCTTCCGCCTCAGGGCTGTGCTCGGTGCGGGGGCAGTTCGTGCTTTCCTTTATCACGAGCACGCCGCTCGCTCGGGGGTCATTAAGGGCTAAACACTACAGGCTGCCTTGCACTCTCTCTTTCTCCACGAGGAGGGAGCCATGCGGTCAGCACGCTGTGCGTGAGGAGCTAGCCTGTTGTAGGGGTGACCTTCCCATGTGGCTTTGGTGACGTGCGTGTCACCATGAACAGGAGGGGCATGTCCCGTATCAACTGAGAACCTGATTCGGCGGGACAGAAAACTACATAAGCGCTTAGTGTAAACACAGTCTACACACTTAATCTTTGTTAAGTTTTACTGTGCAGCAGCTGGGCAGATACAGTAGGAAGACAGATTTTTTGAATGGAGTAACTGCATTCTCTCTTTTATTGTTTGAGGCACACACTGTGCCGTGACATTTCTCCTTGGGTGGCTAGTAGTTTCACGATGGCCCAGACTGTCTGCTGATCCAGTGTTGAGGTTCCTAGAGGTCAAGCCAAATTATAAAGTTTGCATCAGAAGTTATGCGTGTTTTCCTGTGGGAGTGTGTGTGGAGAGAGGAGGATGGGGGAGCAGTGAATGCTACAATTCAAATCTTGGGTTACAGTCTACCTATAATATCTTCCCAGTTGTGTTTGCATATCCATTTTCCTCATATCCATGAAAGTATCTGTCCCTAAAAATCAGACAAAAAACTCCACAAAGAATTCATGGATATGAATTCCTGAAGCAGCTGGCCATACTGGTTGGGATATGTTTCCAAGGCTGCTCTTAAATCAACTGGAGAGAAGAAACATTGAGAAGGGATGTATAACATCAGTATGGTCACACAGCAAAGAAAACCCATGGATGCAGACCTGAGAAAAACCTTGCTCACACTAATTTCCCTATCAAAGATGCACAGTCTGTATTTTTAGGGAAATTGACACTGAATGCCAGAAAAAGTGGCCTCTGCTTTCTTGTTAATTGTATTTCTGTGGCAAATTGCTTAGGGCTGTATGGGAGCTTAAGGCTTTTAACACACTGGGCAGTAAAACCTAGTATTTCACTCTATATGATTCTAGCTGGCCTATGACACTGTAAGTATTAAAATAACATTTGTATGTTTTGGTGGTTGCTCTGACTCCTGTGACCAGACAAGGAGAGTTGCATTCTATCCTTTACGCTAATTTGATGAGAAACTGTCTAATCTGGAAATGAAAATTAGGTATTTTTTTCTTCTTCCGTGTATATATATTGTATGTCATTGAACTGGAATTCAGTGTCACCTGGAGAGGAGCAGGGCGCCTATCCAGCGGCCTCTCCCTGAACACTGGTGACGCTGCCGGTAGTCGCTGCTGGAGGTGCCATCCTGCTTTGCCTCTGGCTGGCCTGGCCCATGTATCTGGTGCACGTGGCCTTTCCAAACACGGCGCTCTGGAGTTGCTGCACAGTCGTTGTTAACACTTAGGTGACAGGATCCTGCAAGATGTTTTTTAGGAAACAATATGGAAGTTGATTGTAAAGTGGGAGCTGAGGGGCACAGCCTTTGCACTATAAGGGGCTTCATATTATGGGAGCTTGGGATGTCTCCATTGGTGTGATTTGGAGATGACATCCAAAATCTGCTTGAGCGCAAAGGGGTTTATAACATATTGAGGGAGGCCCTTGTTCAGTGCTGGCAGAACATCACTATGGCCATCTCCTCTGCAGATCAGAGGCCCTGAGAAATTACTCCTTAGGAAATGCTTTGCAGTATTAGCATTCTTTTGTTGGCACTACTCAGTGCTCAAAGGGCCTTTTTGTGACTACAAGAAGCATTAAATCTTCACACGTGCTTTAACTTCAGGATGTGCAGGGAATTTTGGATGGCCGCATTGTGCTAGTGAAAGAAGCCAGTAAAATATTATCCAAACTGGCCTTCTGCTTTAGTGTTGTACAAGGAAATCAGCCAAACTGCTGGACTTATCTGGCTCTACTGGGTGTCAAATATGAAAAAAATCTTAATGGCGGCTACCAGAGTCATATTTGCTCTCGACAGGTTTCATGATAGTTCCTAAAAGCTGGGTGCTTCGAATCATTCTCCGCTGTGCAAGCGAACTAATGCTAGTTGTGTTCTAGATGGCTATTGGACGTCACAGCTGTAACAACAAAAAGTATGACTTTTTTAACAACATGTTTCAAAATTTAAATTAAAAATTCTCTTGCAAAAATAAGCCTGTAAAAAAACTAGGCCGTGCATCAATAAATGTACCAAAGAAGGGCAATCTGCACCTGATATAATAAAAGTATTTCTTACGAAACCCCTGTTCAAAAGAACTGTAGCATTTAATAGTAACTAGTGATGTTTCTACAGGATTTTTAAATTCACCTATAGGGATGGAATTTCTGTTATATTACTGTCCCATTTACACCATTTTGGGTCCATAAAGGTACCTAAATACATATGAAAATCTGGCCTATAAAACTTTTTGTATTCCGAGATAAATTATTTATTAAATTTTATATGTTATCATACTTTTCAACCCATTTCTGTACAATTTAAAAGCTTTAATAGTGTTAGAATTGATATAGTTTAATTCACAATAAAGTATTCAACTTCCAGTTGTGTAATTATGCTTAAATTTTTTTCTTAAATTATGCTTCCAGCAGCACAATGCTGAATTATCCTGCAAAAACTTGGCAGATTTAGACTACATTAAATATAATCCTGCTGGCCCATCTAACCCAGTTGGTTCTTCTGGCAAACCTCTTTTGGGCTGTAATTAGTTAACAGTGCAGTAAAATCACTACCTGATTGGGAATTGTACTAGAGAGAAAGATATTTAACCCTGAACCAAGTTGGCATTGCGAGCTTGCTTTTGTTTTCTCTTTTGGTCCCTCTCTCCCCTGTGATTTTCTAAGTATTTGTTTACAGCTCTGCAATTGCACATAATACAACCCCAAATTATATTCTTGGAAAAATACTCTGCATTTAAGCCTACAGACCACATACTGGACTCTGGCTATTCTGCATGAGCTTTCTAATAGCCTTACTGAGAAATTATGCATTTCCTTGTAAGTGGGCACTTTTGGTTTTATTATTTTTAAGACAATATATTAGCAGCTACTGTGCCATCATCAGTTGTGGGTAAATTACAGATGGTTGTATCTTGTAATGCAAAGAATATCATCATAGAGTTAATAGGGTCTTTTCGATTTTGAAAGTACACGCAGTTCTGCAAACTGAACCCAAATGATCAAGTTCCTTTTCACTGAAAGTCATGCACAATAGTCACTTTTTTTTGTGCTGTGTAATGTTCTGCAACAGCAGTAAATACTAAGTCAGGAGAAACAAAGATGTAGTTTTGATGTGTTCTGGAAACAGGAAGGGTCACAAGTTCCCAAGTGTCACAAGTTTTCATGTCCAGTTATTAATTGATAGAGCTGAAGAACTATTGCCTTTAGCACTGATTAAGGTGGTTTTATCAGTTCCAGTGCCAGTGTAGGTGGTACAAATGAGAATGCTCGATTTCTGCTCCTTGTACTGAACCACTGCTGTGGGAAAACTGGAAATAGCTGTAAGATTCTGAAAGTACGCACTGGATTGTATGTTTTCTGCTAACCTCTTTGTATGCTTAAAACCGTGCTTACCTATATTGCCTATACGTATTTACCATGCTGCCTATTTTAACTGAGGATTATTTAAGACAGGAATGGCAAATCTGTCACAGTCTAATGGCCAAGAAAAAAAAGCAAGGATGATGAAGAGCCACGGACTTCTGTCAAAACTGGAGGGATTGTCCCGTGGCATCTCTCACGGCTCCTGCCTTGAACATGCAGCCCTGGGCCAAACCCCAGACTCCTACCAGAGCATCCCTGCATCTCCTGCCTCAGTTCATCCCTGTATCCTCAGCTGTAGCTGCATTTAAAGGACTTTTGATTTATTAGTTATTACTCTTAATTATCTTCATTATTCACTTTTTCTACTATTGCAGCATTTTCATCACAAAAGAGCAACACATTGCTCAGACGCTGAGCATCACTTAAGGATGTCTCTGTCCTTCCTCCTTCTCCTCTGTGTCCTCAAGCTATTACACCAAGAAGACCTGAATGTTCATTTCTTCCCTGTATGGATTAAGCCTTTAATTCAGAGTGAAGTTTACTTCATAGCCTAAAAATGGCTCTTACTCCTCGATGTGACTCATCGTGTTAGAGTACAGTCACTTATAGATCAATTTATTTTTAGAATCTTAAAGAAACAGATTCTATAGGCAGCATTTGTTTCTGATCAAGAGATGGCTCCAAACTGAAATATGCTGCCTGAGGGAATAGCCTTTCAGCTTGACCCGTAATATAAGGACCCTCTGACAGTGGTTTCGTGTCCTTTGAGTGGCTGTCGCACCCTTCAGCAAACTTTCTCTGGGCTGCTTTGACAGGGAACGGCCAAATGTAGACACTTCCATGGCCTATGAGGCTTAGGAGCTTCTGTGTGCTATTTTTCTGCAGGGTCTTTTTTTTTAGTGAATGGGAAAAAAATACACAAAGAAGCAAGATGTGGTGCAGAGTCATTTGCAAACAAGTATGCTCTTTTTAAAATTAAAATGATGATCACTACTGAAATGCAGTTAAAATTCCCCTAGTCCATGGGGAGAATAGAGGAAAGATAAAGTTATTTTAACAGTATTGCTCACAAAGAAGTTCACAACTTGTTATACCAATCTTAATGTAAAAGCAGGGAAGCTTAATGTACAGCATGCAAGAAGGCTCCATAAGCACAAGCAAACATACCCACACAGATCAGTGCAATCACATGTTTGCATTTAATCCTTTTTGCAATTCTACTTCAAGGGAACATTTACTGCAGGTGTAAGATTCTGCTCCTGTTGAACCCTATCAAAATTTCATTTCTGAAGGGCGAGATGGCTGGATGGTTTAGGAATTAGGATCAAAACCACATTTTCATGGAGTAGTCGCTCAATGTCTAGCAGCTTCTGCTGGTTTGGAAGATGGATTTCTTTGGTTTTAGCACAAGCAGACAAGTTGTGTGTTCCAGGCCAGCTATCATGGCACTGTATATTGCATCAAAATCCTCCAAAAGGGAAGGGCTGGGAGCATGGCAGATGCACCCTGTGCTCCGTCAGCCCTCTCAAATGGAACCCGTAAATTACTGCATCTCTTCTTTTGTAAGTCACATACAATTTTTTGCTTTTTGGAAGGACATGAATTATTGCAAAGAGTTCATATTGAGTTCATACCATCACTTTTACTTTGTGTGTCAACTGTATATTCGCCTTATTTTTCTGCATTTTTTTCTCTAATTTTTGTCCTTTTGTGCATTTTTAGAAATGGGAACATTAAATGACATTAAAAAATAAGAAAATGCTAGCATCCATAGTAAAGTAATAGAATGCTGTTCCTGTCAAACAGGAGGGAATCCCTGGCCTCACTGTGGACTCAAACATTGAGCTAAACC
Source organism: Nothocercus julius (assembly GCA_013398735.1). Classification (NCBI taxonomy): domain Eukaryota; kingdom Metazoa; phylum Chordata; class Aves; order Tinamiformes; family Tinamidae; genus Nothocercus; species Nothocercus julius. Next base: position 2,296,726 of record VZSV01000109.1, on the reverse strand, counting down.
CCATCCAGATGCTGACATGTGGTCGCATGTTTTTGTCTGCTGGATTCCATACAGCCAATGCAACTACCATGCAGGGCTGTAGAGCCACTGGGGAGAAAAACTATGTGCACATCTATTTAAAAAAGCAACAACCCTGAATACAGTGCTGTGACACTCATTCTATTTTAGTTGAGTGTTTCTGAGGCCATTTTTGCCCGAATGGCTGGCAAATGTTAGAACAATACTGAGCCGGTGATTGAGACCAGTGCATTTTCATGTTATTCAAACCTTGCATACCGTTCAAGTGGAATGCTGTAGCAATATTGAATATTATTGCTCTTCTGGAAGTTAGATATTGTGCTTGCTGTTCTTTTTACCTAGCCCTGTAGATGATGATGTTTTTATTCTGCACCATATTAATTGCAATTAGAGTTCCTGCAAAAGTAAAAAGTAAAGTTGGAATTCTTATATCTTGGCAGCTTATCTAATGATTATTCTCACAAGTTCATGTTCACAACGTTCTTCTCAATGTGGAATGAGGATAACAGTAAGCCAAACTAAGTTTACTACTTCTTGTGGAAACTATTGCTTTATTCTTGGCCTATGAGCAGTTCTTTAATACCAGGGAGACACTCAGGTATCAAGGGTCTAAACTTGCTGTGATTGGTAAATAAAAGAATCAAAGAAAAAAAAAAAAAAAAAGAATGAAAAGAAAAAAAAAGGGTGGAAGCTTCTGAAAATATAACCCATACAGTGAACTCTTTCTCCAGCTCCTCTTGGTGAAGACACCAAAGCTGCAAGGAAAGTAAGTGTTGTGTTCTGCTGTTGAAGACATCTCAATGTGGGCCTCATTGGAATCCAAAAAGAAAAAAAAAANCATGGCAAGGAAGAAATAAAAAGAAATAAGCAGAGAGAAAAAGAAAAGAGAAAAAATATAAACAAAAGGAAGAAGAAAATTGTAAAGAAAGACTAATTCCTTTCATAAATGCAGATCCCTCTCCCTGAGGCCGTGGTGCTGTCCTGTTGCAGAAGCACAGCCCCAACCTGTGGGTAGGGTATGCTTGCAGGGCGCTGAAGCTTCAGGGCGAAGATAAAGGTGTCTCCATGCCGAGGATCTAGCATGGCCTTAACAGAGGCCACATGGTCTGCATGCCCTGAACAGTCCCACTTTTTTTGCGGTCGCCAATCCAGTTAAGTCAAGACAGTTTCCTCTGAGGTTCTGTGGGAACAGAGGTGGCATGCTGTACAAAAAGCCAGCACCAAGCCTGTCTTACACATGCACTTTGATTCTCTCTTTGCTGCAACCATGCAATTAGATGTCTTGCACTATGTTTTTCTTTTTGCAAAAGGTGATGTCCTAACTGCAATCACTGCTACATTATCTGTAGATGTACTCCGTGAGAGTCACTGATGTTGACTCAGAAGAAAAAGAAAGCTTCCAGGAGAAGCTTCCAGGCAAGCTTCCAGAAAGCTTCCAGGCAAGAAGACACCAAAGCTGCAAGGAAAGTAAGTGTTGTGTTCTGCTGTTGAAGACATCTCAATGTGGGCCTCATTGGAATCCAAAAAGAAAAAAAAAAAAAAAAAAAGGAATGAAAAGAAAAAAAGGGGGTGGAAGCTTCTGAAAATATAACCCATACAGTGAACTCTTTCTCCAGCTCCTCTTGGTGAATACTCATGAATAGTGTTTCTCTCAGTTATGAAGTGATTTTCAGTTCAACAGCTTGTTTGTATGGATTTTGTCTTCAAGAAATAGGTGCCTACAAAGCATCCCTTGGTGTTAGCTAATGGTCAGTTTGACTGACTTGCTAGGCTTAGTCAGTCAGCGATGGGTAGATTTGCCTGGGCTTCCCAATGTAGATTGAAGATGTATTTGTCACGTGGCAGGGGTGGCATTGCCCTGCTTACTCACCTTCAATCCAAATCATTTGAATCTTCAAAAGAGGAATCAGTTTGAAAGACAAAATTGATCTGTGAGGAGTGTGCTATGTAGGCAGTAGTCTTTAGTAGACTTTAACTCAGGCTTTCTTCAGCAAGCTTTTTTGATTTTTTTTTTTTTTTTTAGATTATGTTTGAATTTGCAAAGCTTTTTGTTTTGTTTTTAAAAAAATAAAGAGGGAAGGAAAGAGGGAAACAAAATCTGCCTGTGCCTTTTCCTCATGAGCAGAAATGCAGACAAATTCATTGATATGTAAAACTTTGAAAGAATTTGTTTTCCTTAGATGTTCCTTAGAAAAGAAAGGGAGCTAAATACAAAAAAACTTGCTTATGGATTTTCTTCAAAGAATGAGAGGGAGAGCACACAGGGATTTGTATTCTTGCATAGTGGCCTTTTGCAGTCCCTTTGGATACTGCAGCAACGATTCCCTCCTAGTTACCCTGCTATTAACTCCCCGAATGTCTGCACGCAGAGCTGTGCTGGGGCTGCCGCGTGCTGGCGAGCAGTCAGTGAGGCTGGAGCGAAGCACTCGCACCTCCCGCACCGGGTCCTCCCCAGATAACCCAGCAGGAATTCTGGCCAGGCTAGGGTTGACCTGAGGCTATCCCTGCAGCTTGCTGCCCATGCTCTGTGCAGTTGTAAGGGATAATGCTCTCTCTAGGCTTTCAGATTTTTTTCTTCTTTTTCCGTATCCCAACAAGAGAATTTGATTAATTCCTATTATAGCTTTGCCTCTGCAAGAAGTCACTTAAATTAGGTTATCAATCTGCTGTCCAGCTGTTACTAATCCAAGTTGAATTTGAATCAACAGTGTAGCTTGAGAGGAGCTATTTTATCCTTTTTCCAGTTCCTGATGTATCACTTTAAAAGTGTGAGTACCTACACACTGGGTTCCCAAATCTCTTTAGGCACCCAGCTTTTAGAGGAGGTGATCACTTGCAGATTTCCTTGAGCTCTGCTGAAATTGCTCACACCTCTGCAAATCAGACCTGTTTCAATTCTTGAAGCAGATTTTCAGATGTGTGTTCTGTGGGCAGCTATCCTTCCATGGATCCTTCTCAATCAACCTTGCCTTTCCATCAGGTCTACCCCAATTACCTCCTTTCTTCCACACAATTAAAAATAGGAACTGATAGCCCCCAACAAGCAACTCAGCCCATCTTTTAGATGACTAAAACTTCCTTGGTACCACCGTTGCTGCCTGTATTGCGATCATCTTTCTTCCTTCTTGCACTTTGTAATGCACTAATTTTTAAGTTGCAAGGAAAACCTGAGGTTTAGGATGGTCAAGGCGGTAAGCCAGCAACTGTAGAAAATTTCGCTTTGAACAGGGGCAATGATTTCAAAAGGATGTGAGAAATAAATGAGCAAGGCAAGCTCCTTGAAATTTGAAATAGGTTAACACAGTTACAGAGTTGCTAGTAGTTTGAGTGCTAGCCTGTGCAGGATGGGGAGAGAGAAGAGGCGTCTCATATATTCTTTGAAGAAGATTTGGCCATTCCTAGACTGTGGTATTTTTCAGTGGTCAAAATTCAGTTACTACCCGTGTGCAACTTCAAGCTTTATTTCTATCTGTGTATTTTGCAGTGCTCCATTTTATAGTATCTGTGATCCTTTTTTTTTTTGTCTGTAATTAAGGTATCACTAATAAGCTTTGGAACTTGGTTAGAAGAATTCTTTAACATCTTCAAGCTATGGACAACTTTTAAGGTGGCAGTGGTGGCTGCAATCCATAGCCTATTGAAGTGAATGGGAGTCTTTCCACTTACTTCGATGGGTTTTCCAGCTGTATCCCTCTCTGTAAGTTTAGTTGTGGTCTTAGGTATTGAATATTTGGAAGAAGATAGCAACAGAGCTTTCATTTACTGGCTCTAGAGTTTTCTTTATGCTGTCTTCAGGTCAAAATTTGTCTTCAAACTCTGTCTCTGCAGACAGAATAAACAGAATTCTGTTTATTTCCACAAAATGAGATAAACATCTTTGTTCCTCTGGAAGTCCCTAGATGACTGGATTGAACAAACAGAGCGGTAATGTTCTTGCTATTTTATATCACCTACTAAAAGTGCAGAACCTTCTCCCTCCCCCAGCTTTTCCATTTCCTTTACTTCCTGTCTTTGCAGATTGGGTAACAAATGGTGAATATTTCCTGAAGTTGACTAATGACAGGACATTGATGTCTGCAGTGGAACAGTCTGGCTAATGCTAGGATGAATTCTTGATTGAAAGGAAGTGCTATGACCATGTTTATGGTGGCCAAAAAACCCCTATGTCTTTGTCATTTTATTCCCTTGAAGGTTTGGCTTACTTTGCAGCAAATGCAAATCTAATGCCTTTTTATTTATTACTATTGCCTTAAAACAATTAGATTGTCATAGGCCAAATCAACTCCTTTTTCACATGTTCTACTCAATGAAGATGATTTTGGTTGGGAAACACCATTATTTGAAATTAGATGTCTTTGAAATTAAGAGCAAAATAGAACAAGATCCTCCACAGGTGGAAATTAGTTTGGGTTTGATTTCCCCAATTAGTTTGGGTTTGATTTACACAAAGTTAGGTTGCGGGCCCCCAAAATTGAAATGTTTGGAACAGTATTTCTTAAGTTTTCCAAGCCAGCTTTGTATGGAGAGAATATCTCCCAAGAGGGGGAAAAGAATTTCATGAATTTCAATTTATAGCTGAGGCTTTTCCTCTGAAATGGCTAGACTCTCATTCCCTTTGGCTGGTGGATATCTTTCTCATTATGTCATGAAAATTTCAACTGCCTTCAGTTCCTTTTGGATTGACTGAGATGCATGGATCTCCATTTCTGTATAGACCAAGTTATAATGATATTCTACAGTAGAAAAAGCCAAAAATCCATGTATCTTTACTATGCCTCCATCAGCCTGAGTAGTAATGTTTTGATGTGAGTAAAGAGTCCAGGGAGCAATGGTATTGATGAGAGTCCATGAAGCAAAGTAAAACAGATTTGTAGATTACGTCCTTATCTATCATGCAAGTGCTGTTGGTTTAGGTGTCCTAAAGAGTTATCACGTGTGCTTGATTGGAAACCAGAAGCACCTCTTCAAATCTGGACAAGGATGAGCAACAAAAGAAGTGGACAGAAGATATTTAAAAATTTCTAAACAAGGAAAGCAGAAAGATAGAAGAGCAAGGGGTTATGTAGTGATAAGAGGGTTAAGAGTAATGAATGCCAGCAATGCAGTGTGGATTTGTGGTCTAGAATTAGGTTATCACTTTGTGTGTGACCCTAATTAATGGAGTCCACACCAAATACCTGTTGGGACACATATCCAGGGAAGAACCTTTAAGCAAGTACTCTCAACTCTTGGTATGTAACAGAAGAGCCTGTGTCTTCAACACATGTACTTATATGACATTGGCTTGTTCTTGACAAAAAGTAAGATTTTAACCCTGTTTGGTAAATGAAAGTAGAAGATTTACCAGAATTTTTATACTTGTAATAGAAGACAAAAGCCCTCTGAATTTAGAGATAGAGCCCTATGAATACTTTTGGGGAATGGTTTTAGTTGTTAGAAACACCCATTCATTTTCAAATGAAATAGATGCAAATTTTATATGCTGAATATTGCAAAGCTAGAAAATATGAGCAGATCAATTAAAAAAAAAAAAAGCCTCAATTCTTTTCATCCTTTTCTCCATCTTTTCCATTACTGTTGCTATTTTTTCCTTCCCTGTGTGTTCCGGCTCTCCAGTGTGGAGACTTTCAAATGAAAGTTAACAGATGCTCTTCCACATAATCTGACTGCTCCTGAGGGGAGCTTGTTCCCGCCAGACGTTTTACAACATCTGTTTGAAGCTGCCTGCTCGCTCCTTCTGTTCCATCTCAGACTGCAAGGGCCGACGAGGAGAGATGAGAAGGTGCATAGACCGAGGCAGGGCTTTGATCCGCAATGCCACACACTGACTGACACTTCCACTTACACTGAAACATGCTGCTCTCACATAGATGGTAATAAACAGGAATGTTCAGCTGGCTAGCAGAGATAGTGTTGAGACGGCAGAGAAAGAAATCTACACCTTTGTTAGCAGAAATGTTTTTTTTGTCCAAAAGTCAGAAGTATTTTACATTGTTTATACAGTCTGCTTAATCTTTTTTATTCTTTTTCACTAAGAACATGAAACTGGGCTCGAGTTTATTTATAAGCTAGTGCTTTTTTCCTATTGGACTGACTGAAGTTCCTGGGTAGTGCTTCAGGATTTTTCCCTGTAGCCTGTTCTATCACCTCATCTTTATGCTCTTCAGAGAATAACATGTAAATGTATCTTTTTTTTATTATATCAATGGAAACCTTTCCATACACTCTGAACATTTTCATCACAACAATTACGTCTTTTTGCTCTGAATTTAAAAAAAAATCTTTGAAATGAAACATTCAATGCTGTCTCTTTAAACAAAATAAGGAAACAAAGATATATTTTTAGATTTATTGAACAATTGTGAAAACAATTTTGCAATATCCTCCCCCTCTCCAAAATGCTTAACATTGCAGAAACAAAGAAATGATTTCATTTCAGTGACATAATACTGGTATACTTGAAGTTAACTGTCACATCTTTATCTCCTAATGCTGGCAAATAGAGTTCCCTGGAGTCCTCTCTCCGTCTCTTTTTTCTTTTTCTTCCTTAACATGTTCTCATTTGAATGCTGATCTGGGAGAATAAAGACCTTTTAGGCAGCAGTTACAAATTAGATAAAATGCAACTTCTTTCTGGTTTTTTTATGCTGTATGCTTCATTACTTCATAGGTTGAATGCTATGTAAGAATGGTGAAAACATTAATTTATTCTGAACTTCTTATGGAAAAGTGCTGAAAGTACATAAAAGCTTATATACATTGAAAATCAATAGGAATTTTACCTCTAGATTTCTCCCTGGCCAAAGATTGTGTCATCTCCTGTTCTTTTCTCAAGGTTTCATAAGCTGTTGAAACTCTAGTCCCCTGAGAGAGGAATTGGGAATAAACTGGGGACATCTTTCAAAGTGATAATGTTGACGAGGTGATAATTCTGACAAGATTTGAACACATCCTCAAGGCGTGCAACTTACTTTTAAACTATAATACACCCACCACGTAGGAGGGAGTATCTGCTTGAAGATCATCGCTCTATCACGACTTGAGGAGACATTTCCGTAAGGGACAAAGGGAGCCCAATGAACTCTCTGACCTTGTTCATCCACAAACTAAAGAGACTGGCAAAATGGTAACTCACAAGGCCAGCAGTGCTGGATGAGCCAGGCAGCAGGAGAGGTTGCTCTAAGTTGTGAAATCTGGTAGAGGACTTCATCTCTCATGCTTTAGGCGCATGACTGTTTAACCTCCTAGGACAAAGTCTGAAGTCAGGTTTTGAAAGCACCAAGTACCGTAGAGGAAGTATCACACAGGATGAAGCCTAAGTGGTTTTTCCTTTCTACAGACCTCTGTGAATTACGTATCATGACAGAGAGAAAGCATAGTATTATCTTCTCCTTCAGATATAGTCTTTAAACTCCACGCTCTTTCCTGTTCTAGACTCCAAGAGACCTTGGAGGTTTAGGCAGTCTGGGCACGTCACTTCGGATTCATGGTGGTAGGTCTAGCAGCAGTGACACGGATGAATGACTTCAATAAAGACGTACAGTGCAATAGCGTCTTCCACAAACCTATTTGTACCATATGTTATACCCCCAAATGCAGTTTTAGTAGAACCCCCAACCTTGGGCCTTCTGTTTGTTATTAGTAACATTTGCTTTCAGTTCCTCACCATTTTTTGCAGGGAGGAAAAATATCTGAAAACAATAACTCTTGTTCATTGACATAAACCGGCTGTCAGATCCTTGTGGGACCTGGGCTGATAAAAAACAGGGAAAAACTATTTTATTTGCAATGTAAGGAATTTTAGCCTGTGGAGATTTTTAGTTCAACAGCAGTAAAGGTAGGGACAGCAACCAGTGAGGCTATTAAAGGTTACGTTCCCTCCCACCCTCTCTTTTTCCCAGTCCCCTGAGTCGTAATTAAAACTCCAGAAAGTGAGAAGCTGTTACTAATACTAACATAGAGTTTGGCACAACAGAATCATGCTTTTACTGGCTTGTGGCTTTTATTTCATTTCATTTTTTATAGGTCATGCTGAAATTCTACTTTACTATTTGGTTTATAAAGGGCTTTTCTGAATCTGAAACTTTTAATATGATTTGAGAGTTTCCCAGGTATAACAGTTATGGAAACAAACACCTTGTTCAGAAGCCTGACAATAATTATCTCCTAATGGAACAATTAGACACTTAAATCAGATGTGAATTTAACTCTCTCAAGTTGAAAATGCCTGGGATGGTCTCGAGGGCTTTGGGCTGCTTAGGATTTCTCCCAAGAGATTAGCTGGACTCAGAGATGAGCTAATTACTCTTCATATCTTTTTGAGCACTGTCCAGATTTGAAGGAGCACTTACATAATAATGATATTTATATAACATCTTTCAAAGGACTGATGCACTATGATGGGTTATTTTGCAGACCCCTTCTTGGAGCAAACTTCATGAATTTGTTGGGTAAAGATTGAGAAGGAAATTGAGTTTTGTAAACGTCTTTAATGCTCCCCAAATATTTTGTGCTTCATTTGTAAGAAGGACCCTCTCTTAATGCAATGTCCCTTTAAGTATCTTTAGTGGGGCGTTATTTGCAAGTCGCTATAGCCAGTCTTAAGTAACTGACAGATCTTAGAAAGCTATTCCTAATAAGAAGGGGATTATGTCTTTAAGACATGTTGACAGGAAAATGTAATCCTTAACCCTCAGGATCTAGTCTATGAAATTATACCTTCCTTGCACCAATGCCAGTGAGGCAATTTGAACTGGACAGTGAGATCCTCGGAAAATCCTTCCAGTGAAAGAGCAAGAATTATTGGCACTTGTTGGATCACCTTTTCTTAAAATACATAACCCTTTTTAAGGTCATCTCTTAAACTACTGGCCACCCTGACCTTGGAGATGGATGTGATTTCAGCCCAAGGTAATATGAACTGGTAGATTTTTAAAAAAAGAACGAAAACTCTTCTGCCTGCTGCAGATATGTTTCAGTGCTTGATAGCTGTTTGTGTCACCTTTTTTCCTTTTTGTGTCCATGGAAAGTCAGCTGTGTTCAGCCTTAGAGAACTTAGAAAGCTTTGGACATTGGTTCACCTGAGAATATACTGCCCCAAATGGCTTTCAATTATGATTAAGTATGCAATTTCTTCCGTACTGAGATCAGAAAGTTTAGATCAACTATTCCATGTTACCTGTTTTGATGCTGCTGTGCAAAACATGGTTTATGGTGAGCCAAGAGTTTTCTTGGACTTGCTGTAAGCTCCCTAGCTCATGCAAGACCTGGACCATAGATGAAAAGAGAGTAGCATCAGTTGAAATGCAGCTGTAACTCTTGAAGAGCAGAGTGTCAGCTGCCGTCCTCATAGTATTTCCTGGTGCTACTGCCTCTCCAGCATGACATAAGATGCATGAATTATGGAGAAAAAATTGCTTTGTTTTAATTCAGAGGGTGCTATTAGTGCTAAATCTTCTCCATGAATCACAAGTAACCAAAGAGTATTAGACCAAACTGCCTGTGGAGAACCATATGTTGCAAATTGTTGAACTCCACACTATTTCCCTTCTAGTCGTACAGATAAAGTGTGTCTATTGTCATATTTAATGATGTAGACCTGAAATGTTGCTTCAAATTCTAACACAGAAACCTGAATACAAGTGCCTTTTAATAGTTTAGCCACTAAGGTTGAAAAAGAGAGTAGAATTACTTGAGAAATCACTTGAATTGTTGCTTGTTGGAATACTGTTTTTTCATGCTCATTTTCTACAAATATCCATTCACCCATTTTTAACAAGAGCAAAACTCAGACCAAGCTGCCAACTTCCAGATGCATTTTTGTTATACTGGGGAATGTTTATTTTCATTTTGAAGCAAAGTGCACTTTACTATCCCAGAATATTTTAAATTTAAACAAAAAATCTGGAATAGCATGTTGACATAGTGCACTTGTTTCTAAAACCTCAGAATAAGCCAAGTAAGTATCCATACTGTGTAAATAGATTGTTTACTTTTTAAGTATTTTTAGCTCCTGGTACTGACCCCAGTTTGATCTCCGGCTTCTAGATTATTGAATCCTGAGGGTAGGGTCAGAGAGCCAGATGTTCTCTCTTGCTTTGGGTCAGGAGTTGGGAATATTTCTTTCATGTCTTGTGACCTGTAGACATCACTATAATGTAAGTAACAATAAACACACTGATGTGTGCCTGGAGGAACTCCTCTGAAGCCAGTGGTGTTACATTAGTATAAGATGAAAAAAATAGGGTGATTATTTGCCTTCAAGGCATCCTGCACTTCTGTAAATCCGTAAATATTATTGATAGTTAATATTGGAGTATTATTCACAGTTGCTGCTATGGTGCAACTTGTATCAGCTTTTTGTGATGGTTTTCATCTTTGCGTCAAAAAGATTTTAAATGGATGCCGTCATGGAGGATTATTAGTGTATCCCTGGTACCGCAGAGCAACTTGGCATTTTGTAAGGCCATGACCTTATAAGTGGCAGTCCCTAGTGCCATTTACAGTCCTACGTGCCATTTACAGTAGTACCCCAAAGTTGCCCGCTGTGGTCATCGACAGGCCGTGACGGGAGACAGTGCTTGGATTGACATTCCAACACCTTTCTTGTCCACACAGCCAAGCTTCAGCACTGCCAGCTGACACTTGCTTTTCACACTGGAATTCAGTCGTTGTAACTCGGTCTGCTTGCACATCCCGGCCTCTATTTTTAAGCGCCGCTAATCCTCAGCTAAGGGCCAGCCTCCGCCTGGCCTTACAAGGGTGCGGAGCGGCGTGCGAGGAGCCATGCTGGGCCTGGGGACGTCTGCTGAGGAGCCGGCTGCGGCCTCAAAGCGAGGACAGGCCAGATCCTCCTGCTTCCTCTCTCCGAGAAAGCGGAGATGTCCAAAAGAGGGGAGCAGCGGTAGGAGCTGGGCCGCACGCCACCCATGTTGCCGCTCTGAAGGCGGCTCCTCACATCGCAGTGTCGGTCGAGCACTCGCCTTCGCTGCGGGATTTTGCTGGTACAGGTGGGCCTTGAGATGCTCAGATACTCTTTTTACACCTGCAGGAGCCCTTACTCTCAGTGCTATCCCTCAAATTAATAGTTGTCTGTTCCCTCAAGGAAATCGTAGCTATAACCTGTGCAAGGCTAGTGTTATATGTCCTGCATGTTTCCATGAAAAACAGGAAAACAGAGAGAATAGAGTGGAAGTCATGGAGCAAGCTGAGCAAGCAGGCAGAGGGCTGCCGCGCTGGTAAGGAAACGGGCTGCTGCCTGTCAGCAAGCTATCACTTCTGCTTTAAAACCCCGGCAGGAAGGAGGGCACCGAGATGAGGACACTTAAACTCACACAGAGTTGTCCTTTAGAGAGGACCCTACTCTCCTTTTGTGTCGTTTTGCAATCCATGTCCTCTATCAGCAAGGAAGTGGAAAGAGACCTTCCTGCCGCAGATTGCTCAGATGGCCCAGCTGCTGTTGCATCCAAGTAGACCACGGAGACTGCAGGGCTGGTTTTAGAGGCTTTAGAAAGAGCTGGCTCTTTGAAGCTAGGAAGGATCAAGCCTGCTATCGTGTTCTGCCATTTAACAAAAAAAAAAGTTAGCTGGTTTTCATCTAGGAGTCCAGAGAGTCCTAAGCAGTTATTTAGCGAGGCAAGGCTTTGGCCAGTAGCGATGCGAAGAAGGACTTTTGATAGATTTTTGATAGAAATGAAGCTGAACTGTGGTGGGCTGGAGGACATGCATAAAGAAGAAGTCCTAAAGGGGAACGGAATCAAAGGATGTCCGCTAAGCTGGTTTTCTAGGGCTGTGGCGGGTGTGAGATGTGGTCCTTGCTGTGGAGCAGCACGCTGGCTTGCGAAGAGCCCCCAGACTGTTGCCATGCTGCCATTAACATTATGCATCAAACACATCCAAGTAACTTATTTAAAATTATTCATATATATTTTTTCCATATCTCTTTCTATTTATGTATCTTAGGCCCCACTTTCTGTCTTGTGCCTGGATCCCCAAGATCTTTTAAGACCAGCTTGGGAAGTGCGACACAATACAACCTTGTCTGCCATGTCATAGATACAAAACCTAAGAAAGAGGGGAAGTGTGTCCTGTGCAAGTTAAATAAGTTTGTTTTCCAATTAACATCTTTCCATGTGCACCAGACAAATTTCTTGAGATCCAAATGCTTCATTTACTCACTTGCACAGACAACTCACCAGGGTGTTAAAGTTTGTGCAACTGAGCCTGTGAATTTGATGCAGTTTTGTTTTATTCATTAACTTCAATTATGATATTCGTTTGAGTAACATTAAGCCTCTGTGAAACAAGCCTATTATTATATACATCAAATCAAATTCAGTGGTGAGTAGCACACAGTGTTCTCAAAACACCAAGTATTGTAACTTTGTATTTTTCAGTTTTAACAATAGAAATGAGGAAAAGAAATAATTGACACTCTGTATACTAAGAAATGATTGATAATTTTATGTTGTTTATTATTAGAGAAGAAAAATATGCTATACATTTTGTTTTTCATGAAATTATATAGGCATATAAATTTTGTGAATGAAGAAACACAGTTTGCATTAATTCCACAGCACTTCTATTTCATTTTATGGCTTTTTAAAATTTTGCTTCTGAGAGTACTTCTATTGAATTTAGGGAACAGTAGGAAAACCACCCACAGGCTAAATTAACCTGTAAAAAATATCTTTGTACAAATGAAAATAAATAGCCTGCTGGCTATTTTATATATATATATATAATCTTGGGAACAGAAGATATATATATCACTTCTGTTTCCAAGATCCTTCAGATCTTGTTGAACTTTGATTTTGTCTTCTCTGCATTGACTCCATGAAGTATTTCTGCTACTAAACTAGAGGAAAAGAGCAAAATGATTCATGTGCTTAGAAAACCAATCCACACCTTCACAAAAAAAAAAAAAAAAAAAA
>VZSV01000109.1:2266581-2283766 GCA_013398735.1 Nothocercus julius | reverse complement strand
ATGTATGGATTTGGAATCTGTTTAAAAAAATTTAGGAAAAAGGCCACCTTTTTTTAATGAGCACGTTATTTAAGACAAAACCAAACTTTGGCTGGGAAGCTGTAAACCAAAGCCTTCTGAAATAAAGACAGGTAATCATTTAACCCTACTTTGTGTATTGTTGGTCATGATGTTTATATAGCAAACCTTTACTGTCTTGCCTGTTTATCTACGTAAAACATCTTTATATAAAGCATCTTTATATGGCTTAATTGCTCCATTACCATTTGTCTTTTAAACTCCCATCCTGTGAAGTATTTTTGATCAAACACAATCCTTCTGTTGTAATCCTGTTTAATGCCTTTTTGAAATCACTACTTCTCCTCATTTAGAAAGTCTAGTTGGAAGGTGACAGGAACTTTAATTCTGAAATACTTCAGAATGATTTTGCTCAAATGTTCGTATGACTTCCTGGGAACAGGATTTTCCTGCAGCTCTGTTTTTCACTCAGTCAGTGTAGGCTCTGATAACTACTCACAGCTATGGATAACAGAGCAAAGGGATGTTTTATTTGAATCCAGAACAGAGTAAGGATTTGAGTTCTGCATATATTTGACATCTTTGCACATCCCTTTTCTATTACTGTGCTTTAGTCCACGAATCCAGTTAGTTTAATTTATCATAAGACAAAAGCCCTTCTCTCCCTTCTTCTGCTCCTCTCACAGACACATGCATTTTTAAGACTCTGAGCCATCCCATGTCCCTTCACATTATTTATGACCTGAAGAAAACATGCTTATTTAGAAAGAATAGAGTTATGTGACTTAGACAGCAAACGCTGTACAGTGTCCAAAAACTAAGCTGTAGAGACAAAAGCATTCAGATTTAAGAAAGAACATATTTTGAGGAGATGTTTTATTGAATTCCTGAAAAAATATCATTGTTGGGTTGAGTTGAAAAAAAAAAAAAGAAAAAATGTGCATACAGAAGAAGTATAAATGAAAATGCACAGCTAGTTGTTACCTCAACACTGTCTATTAATTGAGTTCAGTCTGTGCTCGCACTAATATGACTAATTAGAGCGCCTGTATTTATTAATGCAATGGGTGGAGATCTGACCCAATCGATTACACATGATATTAATACAATTAGGGGTCTGTACTGAACTTCTTATAGGAGATTTATACTTCTGACAAAGATTCATTTCAGGGTAAATGATGGCATCGTTCCCGCTTAGGCTTTGTTCTTCTAGGCTTTTATTGAGCGTCAGCCTTCTGCCTTTGGTGCTTTAGGGCAGCCATGTAGCTGGCCCTGCTGCTTGCACTGTTGCCTTTCAACCCCACAGGTTAAAAAGCTCACGGGCTGTTGGTGGCTGGGTGCCTGGCCGGTGCCATGACACCGAGAGGAAAGCCAGAGCTTCCTTTCTCCCCGTGCTCTGCCCTGGTTTGGATGGAGGCAAGCTTAGCGTGGTGGCGAAGGAGCCTTGCCGAAAAACACCGTCTGCAGCTCTTGTACACTAATTTTGCAGAGCAGCGGGGGTGTCAGGGGTAGGTTTGGGCTGTTCTCTCCATTTGCAGACCTTCTTTTGCTCTCCGTGCCTCACCTGGAGTCCTTTCCTTTACGTAGCATTGCAGGAGCAAGTCTTGTGTGATTGTTGTGGGGAGCAGCCGGTAGGCCGCTCGCCATCACCAGCTTAAGAGCTGGGGTTAAAAGAAATGTTGTATCTAATTTATCTGTGGGGGATTGTGTGAAGAGAAAGAGTAATCTGAAATAGGACTTAGCACTGAGAATAAAGTGTTAATTCTTAGTCTTAGGGAAATGATAGGGGAGTGCTTACTTGCCATTCTAAGTTGTGTGGACTTCAAAAGGAAGGACTTGCCAAAGAAATCCTAATACCAATACAGGGATTTGATTTGTAGTCAATTGACACTCAGCCAGTTTTGACTCAGAGGGTCGGCTGCTACCGGCTGAATTGTTAACACTGAGCAATTGGGTTTTCCTAGGAGGCCACTAAGCCAAAAATGGGATCTAGCACTGCAGTGCAGGACCTAATGAAACATGATGATATCATGGTCTCATGTGCTGCAATTTCCATGGGACTGAACACTTAGTTGGCCTTAGTTGGAGTTAGTTGGCCATCATATCTGGGTTCATTAACTAGATTTTTTAGGATATGAATTTTGATGATTGCAGCATTTGCTTTTCCACTATTTGCAGCTGTTATCCAACTATGACTGTATCTGTGCGCCGGGAAGATCCCTTCTGCAGTTCATGTTACTTTCAACTAACTGGCTGAGCTCCGATTATTTCAGCAGGCCCTGCAGCACGGAGCCTGGCAAGCAGTCCGTACCGACCGCTTTGCTGTCGCTTACAGAGCCTGAGCGAGGTAGTTTCAGATGAACCAGGCATCCTCGGTGAGCTATAGCCAGCGCAGTGTGGATTTACTGCAGGTATATGGTCATCTGATGGTATTTAACATCAGAATTGCTTGGAGCGATCTCATCCCAAATTCAAGTCTTAAATTAACGTAGCTTGTAACCTTAAAATACTCACATATAAACCAAGCTGAGTGGCTCTGCCATGTCTAAGCCATTTCTTTGTTGTCATTTTACGACATAGCTTTTCAGCTACCCGTGCATATGAAGCTCATGGGTGTGTGTATTATGTACTGATAAACATTCAACACCTCCTCCTACTTTATATGGATTCTCCGTCATTGTAGTGCAACATATTTGGCAACTCAGGAGTTTTTCCGTATCCTGCAGAATAAATGACTAGGATGGATGATCGCTGGAACATTGATCTTCAAATACAGCTTGCCTGATTAATAGGGAAATGATTTAAAACAGAGCCTCCGTTCATATCTCTTACTGTGCTACCCTCGGCTCCTAGAAGTTTGGTTTGGGCAGTGCATTTGTCTCCTTTTGCAGTGATGGTGGGATGGTTTGTTGTCATTGGAGGCTCCAAGTTTTTGCTTGAATAATTTGTTTTGCAAAATTCTGGCTGGTCAGTCTCCTGTGTAACATAGTGGAGCCAATCGGCCACACTAAGCGGCTGGTTAGATGTGTGCTGGCCTAGCTACTGGTGCAGTCATAAACCCCTGCAGGGAAATATTCCGGGGGATGTTTTTATCGGTTTATTATGTTTGTAAATCTCTTTGTTTGCACACACTGAACACTGATTGAGCAGAATGATCAACTGCTGGTTATAATTTCCGGGCCGTTTACTGAGCAGGTACAATAGCCTGGCTTATGACTCTGTCATGCTTTTAAATCAGCAACTGCTGACATCATTCAGTCTGCACCTATCACCTCTCTAATAAATAGACACAAAATAAGGTACGTAGACAAGACCATGGCATATGCAGCTTGAGCACGGGCAGTAATTAGTGCTAATGAAATAATATAAGGTGATGCCAGCTTTCTGGCTTGGCAGAATCTCTGCAGGCAGCTGTCCAACCTCATGCTTCCCCGGACTGAGATATATTGATCTCCTGTTCTGGGAGGGCAGAAGAAAGTCAGATTGCAGAGTCTGCAACAGAACTTTTTGCACGACAGATAATAGTAGCTGCCAATTTCTATACGTAAGTCATTTGGAAACACTTTTCAAATGTGCCTTCCTTGCCATTTTTGGTCCCTGATTGCTTTTTGCAGCGCGTGTGTGTGTGTGCATGTGCGTAGTTTTTTATTTTATTTATTTATTTTTTTTACCCACTCGGTATCTTCGTTATGAAAGATCATTCACATCTCACAGCTGTGCTGAAGGGCTCTGGCATGCCCCAAAAAGAGCACGTCTACGCTGATTCACACAGAAATGTAGAAGACGGTATCAGATAGACAGCTAGATGCGGTCTAGCCCAGTGGCCCCCAAAGCAGCTCAGAGTGCTCCCAGGAGGGCTCCGGCTGGGTTTCTCAGACTCCAAGCTGATTAAAACAAGAGGTAATTCGAAGGCCGTATCAAGTCTCCGTTCTGGGGCTAGGGAAGAAGCTGACAGCTGCCTTGCAACTGGAGGTAAAAGGGGCACAGATAGCGGCCGCGAGTATGGGAAAGTCAACTTTCAGGAGAGATAATAAAGAAAAAATAAAATCCTCCTAGGCCTGTGCTTTTCTTCAGAGTACACGTGTGTTCAAAAATAGTCACTGTATTTCTGAGAAGACTTAGAAGGCCCAAATTAGACACCAGAGTGCTGTGCTTAAAACATGGGAGTTCTCATTAGCTAATTTAAAGTAAATTAATACTAATGAACTGGACACCATTAGTTGGACTTAATGTGGTAGAAGATATGTGATATAGACGACCCCCATCCTCAAGACCCTGTAGCATAAGCATTGTCTGTACAGAACAGACAGGACTCGCTGGTAATTACTAGAATACATACATGTGTGTGGCTGTAGTTATATGCTTATATAGTTGTGATTGCCACAGGAGATCCTTTTGAAAAGAGTAGTCTATGCCTTGGGTGTCACGCAGATGACATACTTCTTTCAGAGAGATCTGGGTAAAAAGAGGCATTTTAGACTTAAAAAATATGCAAGTCAAAGAAATCTCAGGCCTGAAAATATAGTGAATATAACACAGATTTTTTTTTGTAATTGCATTTCTTCCGTACAGTTGTTTCCTAAAATGTCATTGTTATATTGCAAAATATCTGATAACAGTTATCAAAGCTCTGGGCAGAATTTTAAACATGGTACTGAAGCCTATTGGGAATGTATGAGTGAGTTTTTATGCCTCATTTAGTCTGTGTTATATCCTGTAAGGTGAAAATCTCTTCGAGAATTTGTAATGCTGCGTCTGAGGAATATGTAAAGTTCACAGGATTTTGAGAAAGGATGTTGATTCTATAATGCCTAGGATGTAAAGCTAACAAATCAAGCTTTGCAATGATGCACTTTCCGGATGTGTCATAAGTGACTTTTGTCAATAGGACTTAGAGAATGTTAAGTAACTCAGAATTTGACCTCTTTTTCTTAAAAAGTTGGTGACTTATTTTTTTTTTTTTATGATGGGCCATATAATAGAGGTCCTGCAAAAATGCAGTAAGCTAACTGTATTAAGTTTTCTTAATTTTCTGAATGTATTACTTGATAACTGTATTGTATTGTTTTGCCAGCGTCCCTCTAATTCTTTGCTCTGAAGATTGTTTTTTATAGCTAAATTCCAGACCAAGTGTCTTCAGTGAGTTTATTGTGTAGAATGCAGATGAGGACAGGCTGAAGTCAGTCATGTTGTAGCCCTGGGTTTAGCACATCACCATTACAGTCTAGGTTTTAATGCCAGAAAATGAAGGAATAGACTGCATCCCATATCACCTTCCTTAATTATCTTACCTGGTCCTTCAGCTGACTAGATAATGGAAAAGAGGAATGATAGTGACTACCAGCTCCTTCCAATGACCTCTTGCTCTTTGGCTGCTTATTCTTTATACAGTAAAGGGCCTTTGTGGAGGAACGACAGAAGTTCTAGTTTTTCAAATCGTGCCTGCGCTGCCCCCGGTTTATTAAAATATTTTTAACCGTGCACCATCCACACTATTATTAATAAGTGCATGAGTTCTTTAAAGATCACAAAGAGCTGGTGTCCAGTGGACTATGTGGGTGAAATGCTTTTCTTTCCCCTAACGCAGTATCTTTTTGGATAACCGCGTAGCTTTTCCCATACTGTTTTCTGAAAGCACCACAAATGTTTCTGCTTAGTCCGTGCATGCAGGCAGCTGATTGACGTGGCTGGGATTTCTCTCAGGAGCATATCTGAGGAATGGGAAACGCTCGTGATGAGAACTGTTGCTGGGGGGGATGAGATGTACACATTCTGGGGATAAAGGAGTGGCTACGCTCTTTCCTTAAAAGGGAAGCTGTACTCTAAAGTGATTTTGCAAGCTGTCATCCTGAAAGGAGTTATGCCTCCTTTAGGAAACAGTTCTTTAAAGGCAAGGAACCTAGTGGAAAGAATACATCTTGGGCCTGAGAGATTGAAAGTTGCTTTGAAGATCTCGGGACTTTTCTTTGCTGGTGGAACTTTTCTGGAGGTTGAAATAAATCTGTCTTCGAAGGCCCTCTATAGCAGTGTCTTAAATACTGGAATCTGGAAGTCCGCTGAAGCCCTGTGAAAGTGTGGTGGTACAACTGTTTTTTAATTACAGGATCTATGGGAATGAGGACTACCCTTCCCTCTCCCGAGTAGCACATGAACGTGGTGTGTGGTTGGGAGAAAGTAATTGCGGTCGTGTCATGCTCCAGGTGCTGCTAACTTCACCCAGTGAAGAATGCAGTGGGAAGGGGTAGTCCCTATTTATTTAAAAATGAACAACTACCGGGAAAGGATTCCTTTTTTTCTTTTTCTTTGAGACATCATGTGTCAAACTGTAGTCATCAACTTGTCAGTCCTTTGCAGCTTTCAGCCCTTCCTCCACGTGTAAACCCATTTGCCTATGCAGAAAGCAGGCAGTGGCATTCCCTTGCACAACAGCACAGGGCCCATTTTTCCATTGTCATCTTTGAGTTTTTACCCATTTCATGTAACAAAATTTGTTGTGAGATAAATCCTTTATATTAAAAATAAAGCAAGAATCCCACACGCATATAAATACATACAGAATAGACTGAAAAAAAAGGAAAGTTATGAGCAAATGATAGTTGCTCCTGACACAACAAGCAAAGCAGCCAGCTGCGAAGGAAGCTAACATGATGTACTAAAGCAGAAACACAATATAATGGGGAAATGCGGTTCTTTGTTCAGATCCGTTTCCTATTAACACTTATAATGTTATGCTTGTGCATGCCATCCCCTGAGGACCACTTGGTCGGCCTTAAATGAATAACAGTGGAATATGTAAAAACTGCTAGATGCATAAAACTTCTGTGCGCCCATTGACTGTTGTGTGTATGTGCTCCTTTAAAGGAAATTTGAGCTATTTATTGCATGGAAGTTTGAGTTAAAACACTGTTGTGTTGCCAGGGGCCAGCCACTAACAGTGATTTTAAAAGGTGAGAGCACAGGGAGATTAGGGCAATTTGGGCATGATGCTTAAGGTCTCTGCAGCTATTAATGAAGCAGAAATGTCCTCCGTTTCAAAGGAGGGGAAACACAGTTTGCAATGCCAGTCAGCTGGGCTGATGGCCTTCCTCCGAGGGGCTGCGAGGTTGAGGCCAGATTAAAATCATCTGTTTCTTTGCTCTGTAGCATCCTGAAGCAGCAGCTGGTCAGGTGTGTGATGGAGGGTCGGGGGGGAGGCTGCTGGGAAGCACTCTTTCCTGCTAATTGGAAGCCAAGGTGGAAGATTTAAAATAATAGTCCATATGTCAGATCTTATCTCCTTTGCCTAATTTAGGGACAGTTCTTGAAGTCAGAAGAGCAAATGTTTCTGATTTAGGGAAAATACATTCACCTGAGGGAATGGGAGCACGTACCCAAAAAGCCAGTGCCAGATGTAGAACTGTGGCTGTCCGTAAAGTCTTCCCTGACCAGCACAGCAGGATATAATACCCATGGTAAGGATGTAAATCTCTATTAAAAGGGGAGGATTTTTCTGCATTAGACAGCTGTATGGCTTACTTAAAAGAGTAAATTGCTGGCCTTCCTGCTTGGGAAAGCATGAACTCATAACATATTCCAATAATAAAATCTCACTGTGTGGTTCAGCTCTGTCCTAGTGAGAGAGGGACCTTGGAAAGGAAGCTAGATATTAAAATAAAATGACAGACTCTTTTGAATGTAACCAGATTGGGATCGAAGAGTTTATAAGGGCAAAAGAAGTATATTTTGTGCTTCAGCTTGTGTTGGCCTCCTTATTTATATTCCTCCCCAAAGGACAGCTTCATTATGGCTGTAATGAAGCAGAAAACCTTCTACTAAAAAACATTTTATCTGTGTCTCCCATGTCATATTTCTGAGCGCTCATCATGTGCGTTTCTCCACAATGAGGTCTGAACGGTTGAGACTGGAGAAGCCTGGTTGCAGACTTTGGGGGATTTCTCATGGGATAATCAGGAGGTGGGTGCTGAGCTTCAGAACAGAAGTCACCTCCAGTCTTCAGTGTTTAAGTCCTAAAGGACCCCTTAGGATAACTATAAGATTAGTGAAGAGGACCTCCCAAATCTGTGCTAATGTTTCTTTTCTGACAAAATTGACAGCCCAGTGGAGAACCTGTCAGGTAAGAGAGATAAACACAGTGGAAGAGCAAATACCAGAAGAAAAGAGAACTTTTGTGATAACATTTCTCCTCAGATGTCGTAGCCCATGTACAAATAATGAGCACACTGAAAGAGAGGCAAAACCTGGCTAAGTATTGTGTCAGAAGAGTCTGTGATCTCAGGCTATTAAATACTACAGTGCTCTTCCCAAGCACCGTAATTCAAAAGAAAGGTGACAGTGTGGTAACTGTGAGCTGCAGCCTAGCACGAGGCTGAAAGTGGGGGAAGAGCCAGATCAGAGAATGCTTGGGGATGAAAGGAGGTTATCTCATTTTCATAAGGAAGATCCCTCAAATACCTGCTGTGACCTGTTGTGCTGGGGAATGAATTTCAATGAAGGGATAAATGGTGACATCTCACCTATTATCCAGTTTTGAGGTTTGGGTTGTGTTATGTTAAATCGTGCTTGGAAATCTCTGCTTAATACATTTAGAGAAACGGCTTGCAGGAACAGCTCCCTCCCTCCCTTCCTCCTTAAAACAGTAATGAATCCAAATTGCTAATAAAACATAAGAGCTCAAAGATGTTGTACACAGGCCATGTTTCTGGGCTGGTTATTTTTTTAATGTCAGTTTTCCCACAGCTGTTAGCATGCTACAGTCATTAAGGTATCAAATCTGTCTAGCCAAGAAGAGGAGAGACATTTCTTTCTTTAGACTCTTGAATTGTTTGAATAGTTGGGTTAGAAGGGTTTCATTCTTGGTTTCTTTTTGTGAAGAAAGTAAAGCTTGTAATCTGCCTGAACTGTAAATCTCAGCTAAGAGCTATCCCTTGAAGAATAAACTATTTCTTCTCCTGTGATATTTCTCTAACAAATCTGATTGTTTGACTGCAAACTGTCAAGGGCAATTAGAAGATTTGTGCTATCTTATCTATGTTTTGAACTGTTTTCCTAAATCAGAGAAAAGATACATTTTAAAGTTTCTAAGATATTTAATTTACAAACTTTGCCGGTTTGGCACAGGTTGCCGAGCAAAAAATGGGAGGCTGTGTTGTTCTCCTGAAATAGAAAAGGAATTTTTGAAAGGATCAGGAATATCTTGGTCCTGTGTGTTTACTGCCACGAGTTAGGGCTTTCTGCACTGAGCATAGGGAGCAATCAGACTACCACAGATGGTCCCATGAACTGAAAGAGTTATCTTCTAATACCTGCACTGTAACTTTTGCTTCATGGGGAGCCTCAAACTGCCTAGAAGTTAGCAGCTAAGCAGGCGTAATTGATGGGGAGGCCTCTTGGAAAAGTTGGGATGTCTGTTGAGGTCATGTCTATGAGTCAAGGCATGGCACCCCCCCTTTTTTTTTTTTTTTTTTTTTTTCCCTTCCACCTTCTCTCCCCTCTCTTCCTCCCACTCCCCTCCCTTTTTTCCTCCCCTCTTTACATTTAAAAAAAAAAATGATCTGACATTTCTCCAAATCTTAGGTAAATTCTTCATCCATCTTGGCATTGCTTGTTGACTCAGATGTGAGGATGTTGACTCTATTTCTCCCTGTGACTCTTCAAGGAAAGCAATCTTAGTTGTGGCTCTGTCTTGACAGCCACTGCAAAAATCAGTGGGCAAGATCACTTTTTGCATAAAATCCTTCAAAAAACCTAATTCCAGCTGATATTTCCATAAAATCACATTTTTTAAAAGATATCAAGTACTGTGTGTTTTACGCTTTTTGTTTGTGTGCGCTGTTATTATTTTTCTATCATATAGGAAGAAATCTATAATGCCAAAACAATAAATCATAAAAAGAATCATTAAAAAAATGTGGAATTGTTGAACTATGTGGCTGGAGAGGACTTCAAGTATATATCCAACCCTCTGCCCAAAGGAGGATTAAGTATTATCTACATCATTTCTGAGAGAAATCTCAAACGTGTTTTTGAAAATCTCCAGTCGTGCAGAGAACACATCCTAGCCACTCTATTTCAGAGGTTCATTGCACTAATTTTTAAGCAAGATTTTCCTTGAAGTCCAGCTTGAATCTTCCATGATGCAAATTTAAGTTCTTTTCTTTTTCTTTTTTTTTTTTTTTCCCCTGTTCAAGAGGGACGAGAAGAAACATAGTATTTCCTACATCTTCAGTATTTCCTACTCTTCATCTTGCATATTTGTAAGCAGTATACTGCTTTCTGCCTTGTCTTCTATAAACTAAGCAACCTCCTCAATCTGCCATCCTTGATCTTTTCCAGACCTTTAAGTGTTTCTCTGACTGTCCAGACCTGCTGTTTGACTGGCCCATCTTTACTTAAGAGAACAGTGCCAAAAATCAGATGTGGTACTTCAGATCAGGCCTACTGATGCTGAGGCAAAAGAAAGCATTCACACACCTGAAGAAGTCTATAAGCACACTTCATGTTAAAAATAGGGAGGGAAGAGGGAAAAAATCAGGAGAAAATTTCCCTCGGTATTGGTGAGGACCAAGGAGCAGCCCAGTAGCAGTTACACATGGTTCCCATTTGAAACAAGACATTTGCAACTGAAAAACTAGAAATAAATTCTTTTGAAGCCCAAATTGAAGGAGCTGTACAGAGGGAGGGCTGCCTGGCATCAACGGTTTGCTTTTCATTTCTTTACTGTTGAATCGCAAAATCCATAGCATTGCTAATCAATCATGGCAGGGTGACAAACGAGCGCTGCGCGCCGGGGGCTGCTGCCTGCAGCCGCCCTTGGTTGATGGCGCTGCCCCGAGCAGCGTCTCCCTTGCAGCGCTTGGTTCGGGGCCGGCTCCGGGGAAGCGTGCCGCCTCCTGAATCACCGGCACCGCTTCCTGAAGCACCCTGGGATTTCCTTGGAGGGCTCCCAAACGCATTTGGCCAAGACCAACCCTGCTTTGCCTGTGAGAGCGGACCAGATCGCAGCCTGAGGCTGTCGTGGCTGGTAGCCACATTACTCATTGGGGATGTTTAGTCATGTGTCTCTATGAAGGGAGACCATATTGCGTTAAACGTCTCAAGTTAGTTCTGCATATATTGTTTGTAAATTGCTTTGTGACCCTTGCTGAGTCGAAAGAGCTGCACATGTATAAAATATTAAGGCTTAATGGAGTGCATGTAACATGTATGGATAGTTTCAGGTCATTTTAAAAATAATCTTTCATGTTATAGCTATGCGATTGAAAATGTAATAAAACAGAAGGGGAACTGGGAAGGCAGCCTCTTTTAAGTCCTGGTCTTTTAGGACTGAATTATTCTGATTTCACTGTTGAGAGTCTGTTTTTCATTCATAAATGCCAGTAAATCTTCACCAACGTGATTGTTTAAATCTACCAATAGTGAGTCCTAGGATCAGCACTATTCAGCTAACATTGATGAAAATGCAATTCCATTTGCCTGCAATAAGGTCTAACAGATATTATGAGTGGATTTACAAATGGGAGCTTGCTCTGCATAACGCGCCTCGCTGGCTCATTCCAGGCCAGACCCTTGAGAGCTGCTGCCTTACAGCAGAGCTGCGCGCGTCCCCGGACACGTCTCGAGGCTCTCCGCTGTAGGGGGTAGTTGCAGCTACACTATATAAAGGGATTTACCCCCATCTCTAATTTTTGTAGGGAAATGGACAGTGGTAGCAGAGTATCCTCACTATAGGATGGACAAGCAGAGAAGTCTGGTTTTCAAGAAAAAAAAAAGAAAAACAAAAAAACCCAAACCACCACAAACTGGCTTGCTTTATAAAACTGTACAAATAACTAGATCCAAAGACCCGACCTCCAAGGTACTGATTTGTGACTGGCGTCCTGTTCTCTATGAACTGTATCCTATCCTGGCACTAATACCACCTCTGTTTTTGCTCTCTCAAGTCTTTGCCTCATCATACCAGTGCTTTGAATGTATACAGCAGGAATTGAAAATGAAAAAAAAAGCATTAAAGAACTGCTGGCACCTTGTGGTAAATGTTTGAAAAACATTTGTAGCAACAGTTTGGACTGTAAAAGATACAATTTCTTATGTTTCTCATGCATTATGGCTATTTTGATTACAAAGAGCATTTTTTTTAATTCTATGTGTATCCCTTTTGACCCTCCAATCCGTTTTCCACCTGCTGCCATCTTACTTGGCCCATGCTCAAACCATGTTTCTTAAAGAAGTTTGTAAAGATAAAGATATCTTGGGCCTGGTTATTTCCCAGCAAGATAATTTTGTTTGCGACGCTACTGAGCAAGAGTAGATTCATACGGGGGAAAGGAAGCATATGGAAATATGTTTAGGAAGAGAAGATAACTCAGATAGTCGCTTGTGCTGGTTTTGCTGCTTATTAGCTCCATGGAGACCAGCAATATGAAGGCTGTGAGATGGGTGGGATTTGAAGAAAGAGGAGTGGTGGCTTCGTGAACTCAGCTGGGACCTTTTCGTGAGGAAAAAGAAGAATGAGACTTCAAGGGGCTGGTATTTTTATTGGAAGGAAAAAGATGGGGTGGGAGGGAACAGAAGGACCATGGAGGTCACAGATGTAGCCTGGAGTGGGCTGAGTGAGTGAGAACAGGAAGAATAAAATTGGGATTGTAGGCTAGGAGAGCCAACAGATTAGATCAAATATATGTGTGAAGAAGACAGAACAGAAAGCTATTATATGAAAACATTTCTTGTGAATTAGCTGAGCTGTGCTCCAGCTGGTACGTCACGCTGTCCCGCTCCGTGCGCCTTTCTACATTCACCACCACTCTGCAATTTACAGACCTTTTCCTTTGTCCCTGTAAATTTTTTATGGGAGCCAGGTTAGCTGAAATGAATATAGAGTCTTGTTTTGCTTAGGTGCGTGATTTATAACCTTAAGCAAGAAAAGTTGTGGAAAGCATAATGGGTCTAAATGGAACAAAACTTTGAAAAGCTTCACCAAATGAAATGCATTTCTTATCAATACCCTCTAAAGCATTTTTATAGTGGACTGTTCTTGTGGCAGAGTTCAACTTTCAGTTCCCAGAGTTTCTGTCTGTTGAACACTTTGCAGCTTTGACTGTCCTTATAAAAGACAGAGAAATGGTTTAAGGAAATATTTTTTAAAATATTCATTATCTGGCAGAGAGCAGGCTTGCAGTATTTCAGCCTAAAAAGGGAACATTTTGGAAGGTTTTAAAAGTGGCTAAAAAAGGGGGGTAGAATGGAAATGAAGATACAACAGTAAACATAAGTTGTAATGTCATTCATCCAGCCATAATCTTTTAAGTCATTTTTTTTTCTGTTTACATAGTGACATTTAGAGTATACATTGTCATTTTCCCGCACGCTAATGCTTGGTATTTAGGAGCATGTTTCTGAGATACAAGCACCTACGTGCGTGTATCCTAAGCGCAGCAGCTAGGCAGGTGAAAGCACAACCGTCACATCCTAGACTATGATTTAGGATAGTTTTGTAGGCAGGGTGGTGATGGGTTTATGGTTGGACTTGATGATCTTAAAGGCCTTTTCCAACCGTAATGATTCTGTGATGCTGTATTCTGCTCCTCCTTCACGTTGACCTGATTGATTCCCATTTGACTAAATCCCTAATGCTGCTTTTGGGTACCTGCAGCTTCTTAACAGTTACTGCAAGTATTTAGTATCTTTGTCTTTTGATTGAGCACTGTGGCGATGCAGACCAGCTAAGGAATCAGATGAAACTGAACAGTAATTTCATGAATCAGCCTCCAAAATGTAGAGGGATATAAATGCTACAGTCAGTCCTGGGAATACGGTGCCAGTCGGATGACGACTGTGATGGCTGCCACTGGCCTTTCGTTGTATCTGAACAGGCCAGAGATAGCGAATATCTGACACTGAACGCCCAAGCAAAACTATGACGAAAATAAGTTAGAAAATATTAAGCAAACGAGTAATAATAACGATTATCAAGGAGCTGGGCTGTAGATTGTCCTCTGAAGCTTGCCAAAGTTGGGGCTGCTGGCGGGCCGCCACGGAGAGCGAAGAGGGAGGACGAGGCTCCCGCGAGACCTGCGCCCCGGCGCCCCACGGCAGGGCCCGCCCGGCCCGGCAGCCGCCGGGGGATTACGGCATGAGATTTCTGCGGGGTGAGATTAAACTGGACGCTCATCTTGGGTGAATTCAGATTAAATGGACTCGGTTGTTATTTAGCAAAAACAGTTTCCTAGGTTACCTTGGAGTCATTTTTGCTGTGCTGGTATGATGTAATCGGCTGGTTTAACATTTAGAGCTAGTAAAACATGTGTATATAAACTCCAAAAAAAAAAAGGATATGTCTAATCACTTTCATTTTGCACTCACTTAGCTCAATATTAATAGTTTGCATTGGCTGAGGATTTACAAACAGGCTTTTTGAGTGTAACGGTCTAGATTTCAGCATGTGATGGCCTAAAAGTTGCAGGGAGTGAAGAGTTTTGTCAGACTCCTCAATCTTTCCTCCCACGCACGCTGGCCTCCAGATAAATCGTGTATGAGTTTGGAGTGGAGTTGGTGCTGGGTGTTAAGCAACACCCAGAGTGAAGTTATTGAAATAATTTCCTGTGAAAGCAACAGTAGACAGACTTGTAATCATAGATTGCAGCATCAATCAAGTAAACAAACCCATCCATTTTTGCTGTGGCATTCCTGAAATCTCTTTTAGGAACACCAGAAGGTCCACATAATGCTGCTTCCTAATAACGAGTGTAATTAGAGTGGGATGGCATGCAGGGCCACAGAGGCCTTCTCAGTTCTTTGGGACACAGGCAGAATTCCTCTGTTACAGGGGTGATAGTCAGCAGACATCTAAAATATGACTTAATTCCATAATGTTAATATTACTTACGTCGTAAGTAAGATGTTTCTCAAAAACATTCCGAAAGTGCTTAACTGAGAGGAAGTTTGGGCAAAGCTGGTATGTTTAACTAAGGTGTGCATTGACTTTGTCCTGCATTGTGGCTGCGCACGAACTGCAGCTGGTGCCGGGGACTCTGTTCTGGGAGCAGGGCAAGTGGGTTCCATTCAGCACAGTTAGAAAAGGGGGTCTGCCGGCGTGGGAAGAGCCAGGATGGTGTGGAAAAGGAAGGTGTTGGGCTGGGGGGAGGCTACAAAGGTAGGCAAAGCTCCATACGGTCCTGGTTTTGCTTAGGGCTTTCATTAATGCCTGCAACCCAAGCAGAACAAGCCCTGCGTGTGACGCAGGGCTTGGAGACGTTGTCAGTAAAGGAGAGGACCTGGATATCATACAGAAAAAAAGACTGGAGGAGCTTTGAGTACTGAAGTAACAGCAAAGGAATGAAATTCAATATTAAAAAAATGCAAGGCTGTGCCTGGGGGGACTAATAAAAGTTTCTAGAAAAGGAAGCTGGGAGCTCATGGTGCAGTAACAGCTATGCTGGAGGAAGGCTCCCGGAGCGGTGGCACGTTCCCGGGGCTGCCGCTCGCTCCCACGGCACGGGCGGCCTCAGCGCCCGCGCGTCACCGAGGGGGTTGCACGGAGGTACCAGGAAGCCTCAGGGCTGGGACGCTGGTCTGGAGCTGAGTTTTGTTGCTGATGACAATGTGGCAGGGAGTTGGAGGGTAGGTTGGTTACCAAGGGTTTTGGAAATGAAAAAAAAAGCACCTTTTCACTGGGAAAGAGCAAGCTAATAAGGGATACATGGAGTTGGCATGTTCAAAACAAAGGGGTGGGAAAAAGGTCTTTGCAGCAGCAATCTGGACGGATATGAAAGAAAAAAATTGCCGTGGTAAAGACCAGAGAAAATGATGTTGCAACTATTGGCATACTGGGTGATGAGACATATATTCCAGTTATGAAGCAATTACAAGAATATATAAGCCCCGAAGTGGTTTCAAGCTCTGTTCAGATTGGCATCTCCATACCAAATAATTAACACTCAAAAGCATGAACATGAGGGACAAAGAAGAGTAGAAAAAAATGTAAACTCTTAGAGATGAAATCCAGGTGAAGTGGAAGGAGTAAATGAAAGAAGTTCTGGGGAGACAGAAGGAGAGAAACAGTAATGCGTGTGAAAGACTAAAACCATAAGGGATATGTCCCAGTGAAGGTGGGAAACTATTCTAGGTGCTTCTTCTCTTGTGTAAAACTTATTCAGTCATATTCAAAGAAGTGTCCATTCATGTCAGAGGGAGTCTTGTGTTTTAAATGAACTCTGCAGGCTGTCATATGAGTCATCATTGTTTTAATTTGTTTATCCTGTTTCCATAATAAATCTTTTTTTTCTTCTGATTGAACAAAATAGAGTTTGTTGGGGTTTTTAAAATTGAACTGACTATGGTTCATTCTTCAGCAAAAAGATTAATCTTCTACCCTTATGTGAAAAGTCACCAGGAATGCCATTGAGCCAGTGCGTATTTTTCCAATGCAGACTCCACGGAAGCGTCTTGTTGACATGGGCTGTTGGCACACTTGGGGCTCAGACACAACCCTTTCATTTCGCGCAGCGGCAGCAGCAGTTTTGGGGAACACAGGCCCTGAGATGGGTATCGAGTATTCCCACACATAAATCTTGTTGGCACAGTTTGTGGGGACTAGGCACTGGCCCACTGTGGATTCTGGTACACAGGTAAGATTTGTAGCTAGTTTTTATTTTGTGTTCTGGTGCAAGACTACAAAAGCTGCGCATTTTGATTCACCAAGCCTAGTGTTAAAGTGAAGCAGCACTTTGCACCACAGAATGTGGAAGTGAATTTAGAAATAGTCTTGTTTATCATCGGGGCAGAGCTGTGCTTAACTCTGATGACAGGAAAATGCGGACACGGTCCTTTTAGAGGCCTGAAAGATTTGCGTGTGTGTGTGCAGAGAGCTGTTTAGTTTTAATGTGTGTAGATAATAGATAGTCATTCTTTCTGAAAAGAAAAGCACCAGAGGACTAGATTTACTACATAAATTATAAAAACATAAATGAGTGCACGTGGACCTCACTTTAGTTTCAGAAAGGGTTGCAGACAATGCTGTGAGCTTGTGCCTGGGCATTTTACTGTGAAGAGAACTGAACTAGGATTTCCTGCTTAACAAGAAAAGAAAAGAAAAGAAAAGAAAAGAAAAGAAAAGAAAAGAAAAGAAAAGAAAAGAAAAGAAAAGAAAAGAAAAGAAAAGAAAAGAAAAGAA
>VZSV01000109.1:2226909-2266021 GCA_013398735.1 Nothocercus julius | reverse complement strand
GCTGAATTACAGTAAAAAAAAAAAGGCATATATTTAAAATCAAGTAACGGTGTGTGTGTGGCTTTTATCAGATAGCTCTAAATCTGTGCTGCTGTAATGAGGAGATCTGAATCTCAGAATTCTCATTTTTCAACTGGATTTCAGTCCCAGGGTTTTGCCTGTTTTTTTTTAAAGCTTTATTGTAATATTAATTATTTTTACCATGCTGAAAAATTAAGATGAGAGTTAAAGAAGCTGAGTGAAGAAGACAGGTCAAAAGAAGACAAAAATTAATTTTAAAGCTAATCTAAACAATTATTCAGTATTCAAAATATTCTGCTCCATAGTGCAAATTTCTTTTCAGCATATAAAGAAGCTGTTCTTTTAATCCAGTTTTTGCTGTTTCAAGTTACTTTTCATGTGCATTTTA
Source organism: Nothocercus julius (assembly GCA_013398735.1). NCBI lineage: Eukaryota > Metazoa > Chordata > Aves > Tinamiformes > Tinamidae > Nothocercus > Nothocercus julius. The sequence continues at coordinate 2,265,612 of VZSV01000109.1, read as the reverse complement.
GAAGCACAATGGGGAAAGAACACCAAAACCAGATCCTATTTCCTCTTACAAGAACTGAGATATAAGTGATTCAAGTTTTAAAGTGGGTCCAAGATAAAGCCTACGGAGTTTCAGACTAAAGATTACGGTATCTGAGATGTGGGGGTCAAATACTTAGCATACAGGAGTGGCTGCCAAAGCTCCTTCAAGCAAGAATAAAAGTAAGCGTGGTTCCCACTCTCCACAAAGCACATGCTAAAAGCACATTGGAGGGGGCAGAATTCCCCTGGGAAGAGTGGAATCTCCTGTTTACTATGCACGGACCTTAAATATTACATGGCATTTTTAAAACAACTGCAGCTGTTTACTTTTGTCCTTAGTCAACATCTCGCCTCCTTGCACTCCGGTGCAGGTTGCTGGCAGGCTGCCACCTCCCATGTCAAGGGTGATTGCATTGCATTACATTTTATGGCTAGTCTGTGAGATGCTTTGGGCTCTTGTAGGGTGAAAGGTTCTATAGAAATGTAAAGCATTATTTATTATTTTGCATAAATTCCTGCATTAGTTGTTTTAGGTATTTGTGGTTTACAACTGTAATAAAAATAGCTGGCTACTCGGGCTGGATGACTCAGTGATATGTAATTGGATACCGTGCTCTTCACTTCCAGGTCAGCCGCTCATAGCTGGCCCAAGGCTATTTGGCGCATGTATATTAAGTAGACAATGTTTCATTCCCTTTCCTAGAGGTTGAGTGTCACTAGCACACAAAAAAAAGTGAGCCCGTGTGCCGCTAACCCACTTACAGGTGTCACGGGAGAAGGGCTTCTTGTCTTGAGATGGTTCTTGAAGGTTTGGGTTAAGATTCGTGGCAAAATGATGAGGGGAAGTCTCACTGCCACCCATGGCCTTTGCACATCTGCGTGGGCCGTCACAAAGCTCCCGTCTCAAGAGCTGCTGGGCCCAAGCATTTCAGGTCGCTCTTCCTTTACTATTTTCAATAATGTGTTTCCAACTCAGCCGCACATGAGTGATGGATATTTGCTAGCGGAGTCATGTAGGCTTGGTTTAGTTTCTCACAGTGCTGATGCACAAGAAATCTGAGGCAGCCCTTACAAACAATATTTCTAGCTACTCTGTTGCACAGCTTAGAAAGCTCTCAGAAAACCTGCTCTGCTGCCCTTGCAGTTCAGCGCTGTGGGTCTCCTTAAAAGAGAAGGGCATGTTTGGAAGTGCCCAGGTGACTAAGGAGGGTACATCCTGTTATCCCAATAGCATATTTGAAAAATCCACTCTGAACCCTGGCTTGCTTGCTATCTCCTGAAAGTGGTGGATCTGTACATGTTTATGTCCTTGCTAATGACGGGCTGAGGCCTCGCGCTGCCCGGTAGGCACTTGTGCAGGCGGTCCCGCTGCAAAAACACGGGACACCCAAGTTGAACTGAACACATGCATTTGCAGTGGTGTGTAACTGAAAAGGTTCACTGGAAGCAATTTACAAAGAAATCCTTAGGAAACCACCTGGATGGTTATTTTAAATTAAAAAAGGAAGAGATGCCACTTAAAAAAAATAATTTTTAATACCAGGTTTAAGGTTCCATACATGTGATAGTCATTAAAGCTTATTTAACCCTGAAATTATCCGGCCTCTTTAATTCCACAGGGACTGTAAGGCTCTTGGGTTAAAAATGAAAAATAGTGTCTGAATGAAAATGAGTCTTTCCTGAGTGCGGGACCATTATTACAGAATATTTTCTTAATCAAGACTCTTAAAGAATCAAGTAATGGAGAAAAAATAATCAGGCTGTACTCCTTTCATCCTCCGACTGGTTCTTACGCCATGTCCTGGGCCACTGATCTGAACAGGCACAGGATCAAGCCCATGGCTGTGTGCGCTACACTCGCCTCAAACGCATGTGGAGCTGATGATTTGGCCGCCTGCAGCCTTACCCGTAGAACACCCAATTCCTTGTGGCAACGCGCGTTTGAGAAAATCCCGCGGCGCCCGGAGACTGGGGCTCTTGCAAGTCACAGCTTCCTGGCCGTTCCGCCTGGAAACTCTCCGCGCGAGCGGGGATTTTTCTGGCTGCGCGTTGGTTGCCCGGAACATCTGTGGCTGCCCCACCACCCTCTCCCCGAGGAGGCGGCGCGCGCCGGGGCGGGTGGTGCTCGCATTCCTGAGCTCCACAGCTAAGCGGGAGTCAGAGCCGGGCCGGCCAGGGCGCTGCTTTGAACAAGTCTCCCATTAGGATTCAAGCATCCCGCAACTCTCCTCACAACAGCCCTATTCTTGAGCGCCGCTGAGCATGGAAATGGGAGGGTGGCGGGGGTTGGAGCCGCACGGCGGGGAGAGAGAAAAGACAGAGGAGTAAACAGATCAAGGGGGAGCTCGTGCACGCAAGTGGAGTTTCCTCCGGGTACAGGACATTCTTTATCGTGAACTGCTCTGTCACAGGAAGCAAAATGGGAAAACAGTGTTTCCTGCTAGGGGGAAGACAAAATCAATAGGCCTCTGAAATACCTGCCTGGAGAGAACTTTCTGTATTCCCGCCAGCAAGTGCAAACAAGGGTTTATTTTTGTTTCTTTGTTTGTTTGTTTTTTAGCTCCTTTGGAGCAGGAGCTCTGTTTTAAAGCATTTGCTTCTTGAAATGGGGCTGCAGTGTGAGCGCATCATTTAAAAATGATCGACAGCTCGGGCTGCTTTCAACTTTCTTGGCCTTTTCAGAAAATGCTCCGATTCCTGAAAATGCATTCTTTGGGACAAAGGCTGTTTTCAAGGCACTTCAGTTTTTCTGCCTGTGTACGTAATAATAATTGAACGGGCTGTTTGCCATGCAAATGCAGCCACTTCTGTAATATTTTTACTGAGATGCCCGCAGAATGGCGAACAGGTCTGCCCTCGGTTCTGGTAAACAGCGTTTTATTTCGCCGCTAATGTCTGCATTTCCTAGTGCCAGGAAGGAGCCGTTTGCCAGGCAAGGCACTGAGGCCTCAGGAGGACAGCGAACCAGCACGCGGCTCCCGCGCCGCCTTTTTGGCTGCGCCCAGCTCTGAACACAGCAGGTTGGTGCCAGAGCGGCTCTTCCTCATTCACTCTCAAGGGCTGGATGAGTATGGCCAAACAGCCGTGGTAACTTCCATGCCCCATCTTCCTTTGGTGGCAGCTTCCTTCCCCCCGGAGATGGTCCTGACCATCCAGTTCATGGCCGCATTTCCCATCAGTTTGAGGCTGCTCTGAGCCGGGGATTGGTCCCAAAGTTTAGCAATGCTGTTAGTGTAATTCGGTAGCAGACAGAGATGTAGCAGAAACGGTGTAATCCAGCCTTGCAAATGTAAGGGGAAAATAAAAAGAAGAGGGGAATGAAGATGACCTCTTAGACATGCACAGAGAAAGGGTAGTAAGTCACATTTTTTAAATGGAGAGGGAGAAGATGGTTGAACTTAAAATAGAACTATCAGCAAAGCCTGGAATTAAAAGAAAGCTTTAGGAATGATCTAACTTTTATTTTATTACATTACAGAAGACAAAAAATCAATAGCTGGTAATTCAGACATAAATGAGTTATACAGGCCATTGACACAATGGACCAAACTTTATAACAGCCACATCTGATGCTGTCAAGCCACAGGCTTCAGTGGCGCCAGTAATAATTATGGCCGATCACCTCTAATTCAGAGCTGCCTTGCTTGATAAAGGTGTCACTCTGAATGGCTGCAGCATCAATATCAATTGAGGATGTCACCCAGCAGGTCAGCAGCCAGAGAACTGTGCGTTTTTTTTTTCTGTTTCTTTTTTTTTTTTTTTTAACTGAGTAGGATAAACCTTTTGTTTTATTTCTCCTCCTCCTCCTGGTTCTGTCCAAAAAAATCATGTATGCCTTAAATACAAAATATTTGAATTCATGACTGAAGCCACTGAAGTTGAAGACTGAACCATGACTGGAGATGGCTGCGTTGATCCATGGAAATATATCTTAAAATTAATTTATAGCTGTAGTAGCATCTTGGGGAAACTTTGCTACTTTATAATGATTTCTGTTGCTTTGCTACATAAGGAGCATTAAATGGCTGCTGTGATCAATTAATGAATCACCCAAAAGAAATGTGATGCTGAGACGCTGCTAGGCAATAGAAATTTATTTTCTGTAAAATCACAGCATTATAATGAAGAAAGAAAACACTGACTGGGTTTTCATTTATATATTCCATTTTTTTTCTGAATTTTGGGTGATAGGGGTATTCTGTTTTAAAGCTGAATTTTACTCCAAGGCATTGGGTGAGCCAACTTTGTAGGATATGCTGAAATTCTTGATCCATAATGAATGGGGTCACTTTTGAAGAGCTCAGGTGCCAGCAGTGCCCACTTTTCTGCAGTTTGGCAACGAAGCTTTGCGTTGGCGAGGGATGGTACACACGCTCGTTATTATTTCACTGGGGCTTTGCATTTTCTCATGGAGAAATTGTTTTGTGTTGTGTTGATCGCAGCTAGTTGGGAGTGACGAACAGTGAAAATAAGTTGGGCAGGGGGAGGACACAGAGCAGCTCACCCCCAATAGCTGATACTTGGGCACTTGAAAAGCTGCTTTGATTTTGAACAGTTGTTCCTAGTTTCACTTAAAATCTCTCTCTGTCCTTAAGTAATACTGAATATCAGATTCGTGGAGTGAGTACCGTGGCAGAAGGGCTTTAAGCCCAGGGCGAGCCGCGGCGGCACGGCCGCGCGCAGGTTCGTGAGCGCGGGGTGCCGAGCGGCTGGGGCTTTCGGGCCCTTTCTGCGCCGTGCAGAAAGAGGGGCCCTGCACCTGTAGCTTGCGGGCACGTCAAGAAGCAGCCCCGCAGCCACGCTGTGGGAACGCGGCGCGGGCGTCGGGCCGTGCCCATGCCCACGCTGCGCGGCGAGGGGAGGGAAGCCGCGCTGCAGCGCCGCAGCCCGTGCAAGCCGCCTTATCCCACGTCCCCGGCGCCGAGCACGCACGCTGCGCCCGCTTCAAATTGTCTCTCCCGCTCTGCTCGCCTCCCTCCTGCTCCGCGTCCCCCCCTTCCCAATGGCGGGGTCTTCCCGAGGCGCCCAGCAGCAGGGCAGGCGGGCGCGGGGACGCGGCGTCGGATGAGCCCCCTCCGTCATGTCAGGCCGCTTCCCGGGCGCTCGCTCGCGGTCCCGCCGCCGGCAGCTGCGCGGGCCCTTCGGAGGCGGCACTGTTTCTCTCTCTGTTTACCCGTTTCCAATGGCAATTGCACCACCGCGTCTCAGTCCGTCTGGAACTTGGCCGGGGGCTGTTTTGGTTACATTGAAGTTTTTGCTTCAGCGCTGCCAGATTTAAATGGTGACTTCACCAGCACTGAGCTAAAAAGGAGAAAAAGGGGAGGAGGGAGGTAGCGCGGGGAGCGCGCGCGAGCGAGGGAGCGGGCCAGGGCATTACATCATCATTTGGCCTGGTATCAAATGGGAAGGATATGACTCACTCGGGCTAGTTAAGCTTTGGCTCAAGTTCTACATACACTCATTCCAGGGCTCTCATGTTCTGCACCTCAGCAGGGAATTCAGGCTCAGTGATGTCCATGAGGTTTGTTTTTAATTTTCTTTTCCTTTTCTGATTTCTATATACTTTTTTTTTCTCCCCCCCAATCCAACCGCCTTCCTCCTCCTCCTCTTCTTCCCCCACGCCCCCCTTGGCCCCCCTTTCCACTCTCTTCTCCACTTCGGCAGAGTTGGTTCTCTGCTGTGTCTCGCCTGGAACGGCTTGAGCAGAACCCGGTTTCTTGAAACCAAAAAGAACCCAAACAAGGAGCAGCAAACTTGAGAGAAGTTTTTTTTATTATTATTTTTTTTTTTTCCATCATTGCGCCGCTCCTAATCGGAGGAGACAGGGAGAGAGTTAAAATGCAGGAACCAATCGCTTCGGCGGTGATGTAATGCTGGAACTGCAGGGTTGTTAAGTAATGTGAGAGGAAAGGGGTCAGGGTTGCAAAGCATTTACCTGCTGTCAAGGGGCTTTAAGTTTATTATCAATTGCAGTGACTGTAACTGGCTTCAGACTACACTCTCTAATTATTCACAGACGCCCCTTTTTTATCTTTTATTATTAAAAGTAAAACTATATTATGGTATTTTAAAAAACGTGATATTATCACAGCTGCAAATTATTTTCCACTGGGGTTTTTGATATTTTTTAAATGGCTTGAAAGCGGGTGTCTCTTTCACAGAAAGCTCAGAGCAAAAAGGGAAAGGCAGAGGAGAAGGGGTAGTTCTCGGAGCGTCGCTGGCAAATGTGAAACTGCCCGGACTGAGCAGTTCAGCGTCCGGCTAGCGGAGCCGTTGGAGGTACGCTGGCGAAGAGCAGTCATTAAAGGAGGCAGTCTGCAGGGCTCACGCCTAGCAGCATCGTTCGTGTCCTGAGCTCGCCCCGGGCTCCTTGCTGGCTCCCCGGGCTGCTCCATCGCTGCTCGCGAGGCTGCCGGCGTCCCGATGCGGCAGGGCAGACGACCTCGGCGCCACCATCCCGCTGCCCGGGGAGCTGGCGCACGTTGGGAACCTGCTTGTGGGGCTCCTCTGCTAGGCAGAGCACCTGCTTGTCCCTCCAAATCCTACCCCTCAGCCCTTTTTCCTTAAAACTAACGGCCTCCAGGTTTGGGGGGGAGGTATCTTTTGCACGCTGCAGCACTGAGTGGGTCCCGTCTCGTACGGTGCCAGCGCCTGGATGGGGGATGAGTGCGAGGTACCAGCTGCCGGCCCGTGTCCTCAGGATACCCGTCCTGCCTGGAGGAGCTCTGAGTCAGGTTTCTGTGTCAAGAGCTGCCTGCTCTTGCAATATGTGTCTCTGAAGTGCCCTCTTCAGGGAATTTGTATCACGGAGTAAAACAGGATATTGGTGTCTCCTGCATCGGTAGAAGACCAAGGGTTTCCTTGGCTAGCTAAAGATAGCCTTAAACACACTCTGGAGGGACGAGGGGCTGTTTTCTGCCCTGTTTTGGGGCCCGAGAGAGCAGAATACCAAGCGGTGGGGATCTGCAGTCATCACAAAACTCATTGCATGAGTGGGAACCGCGCAGAGCCTCTGGCCAGGCCCTGCCCTCCCTCCGTGCCGTCGGCCTCTGCAAGGCCACCGTGCCAAGCTGCTGTGCGCCCACACGTCGCTCCCGGGTGTCCGTAGGTGCCGCACGCTGCCCGGTGAGCTGCCCCAGCACAAAGCAGGGCCATCGCCGGCGGCCTGAGGCCTGTCCGCGGCGCCGCGCGCCGCCGTGGCGCTCGTCGGGGAGGACGCGTGGGCTGCGCAGGGAGCCGGGCTGCTGCACCGCTTCCCCTAGGGACTCTGACTCATGTCTTCTCCTAGAGACATTGGGAAGTGCAGCTCCGCAAGGCGTCAGGGGAAGGCCAGCTCGATTCTTCCCTTTGGCTGTGCAGTTTGGGCGCGAGGATGGACTTATCTTCGCTCTTCCTCTTTGGCCCTCGCTGAGTGGCTGCTTTGTGCGGGAGACATGCGTCAGTGTTGTCCTGGGATGTTGTCTAGCCCTGCTGGCAGGATGCTGGGCAGAGGTGGACAGGCTTCGTCACGCTCCGTCTTCGCCTGCGCAGCAATACGTCTTTGCTATTTCCCTTACCGAAACGCCTGTAACGTCCCCTGCACAACCTGCCCTGGACGTCTTTGAGCACCAGCTGGGGATCGGGGTTTAGCTCGAGTCGTGCAAGCTGCAAATGGCTTGTCTGGCGGGGAAGGCGACAGAGGAGCATCTTGGTGCTTTCGTCAGTTTGGACTCACTGATGACCCCACCCTGAGCCCATGACTTTCATAAAGCGACTGCGTCTTCCCCACCCTGCTGGGTCACCCTTGGCGAAGTTAGGTAGAAGGCGTAAAGGCGCAAGTGCCTCTTTCTTGCCTCTCCAAAGGTACATTGCCTTGTGCAGAAATACATCTTTGCTGTTTCTCTTACTGAAATGCCTATAAAATGCCCTGCACAACATGCCCTGGACATCTCGAAGGTACAGTTACTTCTGCTACTTAATCACCTTTAATACAGCACCACAGAAAAATGGTTTTGAAGGCTTTTTTTTTTCCAGAATGGTGCAATTGCAGATTGCATACATACATATGTGTGTTTGCTTATGTGTGCATGAAAATCTCCTGGGCCTACCCAAGCAACAAAGCACCTAACTGATGAGGTATAACGGTCCTGAGGGAGGCCAGCTAGCCCAGGCCATGCTTGGTAGCTGCTTGTGAAATGCACATTCATCGTGGACAAAAAAAAAAAAAAAAAAAAAAAAGTAGCTGCTCATTTTGGATTCCTCCAGTGCTGGCTGCCCATCTTGAATTACATCGTAGCAAATGTTCAGGTATGCCTGCGGGCTTACTGCTCCCAGGTCAGAGGCTAACACCTCTGGCAATCGGCTCCACAGTATTTGAAGCTGGGCCTCTTGGCAAGAGAATTTTCTTACTGAAGGATGATATCTTTAGGGACCTAATTTTTAAAAAAGCAGCCAAGAGAAATGTTAACAGCACTCTGAAAATGAGCATCAGAAGATATATTCAGAAGCACATGTAACCTGTCAAACAAACCGGGGGCCAAGCAAACCAAAGTTCGGAAGCGATGTTTGCGCTGGAATGCCGGCCGTGCGTGGTCAGCCTCTGCAGAGAGGCAGTTTGCTCAAAGCAGCGCCTGCCTGGAAGAGTCCCAGTAAATTTTCCCACCAAGATCCCGAGGAACATTTCCGCCTGCATCGTTTAATGTGTGCATTGGCAGACTATCCTCTCTATAGGCTGTGTGATTTTAAGCAGTAATTTGGTGCTCTGTAGCTGGTCTCTGCATGCACAAGAGATTTGGCTCTGGAGTTGCAGTACAAAAGCAAGAGGTAAAAGTAAAAGAATGTATTTTTAGTTCACTGTGTGCGATCCCTTCATCCTATAATCCTCAATTTTCCTATCTTTACAGTGAAAATATTTTCCTTGAATAGTTTTGGAAGACTTAACAAATACTTGTAAAACCTGCTGAAATCTTCAGAGGCAGGGTACCAGAGAAGGCTTTGGCCATCATCAGGGCTGCCAGAGGTTGTTTCAAGGCAGTTGTCACTGTGTAATATATATGTGTAGTTTGAACAGTAGTAGGAAAAATAGGGATAGTGGATGACTTTTTCCCCAGCGGAGTCCTGACATGAGGTCTATGTGCTTTAATAGACTGCTTTGCCTTGAGTCTGAGCTACATGTGCTCCCCTGTTGACCCTGACCGTGGACTCTTAGAAGGTTTGTGGAGCTTCCACGAGCTGGACGTGGCCGGGTTAGGTGAGTGCTGGGCTCGGAGGAGGCCGTGTTTTGGGGAGAGGGAGCAGCCCTGGCAGCGATGGCCACGTTGCCCAGGGCCCAAAGAGCCACCTGTGTCCGCGCTTTGGTGGGAGCGCGCCACGTGCACCCTTCCCTTCTCCTCTGCTCTGCTTCCCACGAGCAACTTTGTGCTCCCGCACATGCCTGGGCCGTGTTCAGTCCAAATTGTTGAGATCAGCTCTGCTGGAAATTACACTTCAGATCAAAATGTGAGTTAGGTTCCTCCAGTATGAAGTGAATGCTGGGTCTTTCTCTGCAGCTAAAGATAAACCAGATAGGAAGGTAATTACATCTCATTCCTATCTGACTCTCTTATTTGCCATAATCTCTTTTAATCCCTTTGATACTCATCATAATAATGTTAATCTTAATGAACTCATTTGGTATTAATGCGGATGTGATTTGTAAGTTCAGAGCAGACTTGCCATCCTTGTTTAGTGTTCATTAATATCCACTTAACTGTGTTTATGCTCTTTCTCCTGCAAATGGACTTGTGTATCTTTGTCTTCCACTTAGCTGATGTGGCAGTTCCCTCAGTGGAACTCTGTTTCCACACTCACATTTGAGTTTCCTTTCTACTTCTCTTCCTATTTGTATAACCCGAGAGAAAGGAGGAGCTGATGGAAACACTACCTCCATCTCTCAGTGACTTTTTGTACCCCATCACTTACTCATTTCTTCCACTTAAGTGTCAAAATTGAAGGAGTCCTTATCCTCCCCGTACTCATTCGTGTGACATTCCTCTTCAGATTGCCGGAGAGATACTACGTTACTCCAGCCTTCGTGTGTTGTATCCAAGGGTGAGCAAGTAGGAGACACAACCCTTGATCTTGGCAAAGGGACAAACTATTTGTTGCTCACTACCGTACTCTCCCGCAGCACTCTGTTTATGGGTGGGGTACCTTGCCCAAACAGTTTCCGATGTGACCAGCCAAATCTAGCGAGGGAGGAATATGTTTGCATTTTGAACCTCATCCAAAGCTTATTGCAGTGAATGGGAGTGCAGGCCTGTAAGATTGTCCTCTTTTTATCCCTCTGAGCACCCTCATTTTTTTTTTTTTTTTTCCCCTATCATTTCTAGTTTCAGGATGTGCCCTCTTTAAAAACTGCTTGTTCAGTCCTGGCTGATCCCAAACACTGATGAAACTTGGATCCAGAAAAAACAAATGATTTCCTCCCTACGTAGGCATGTGTATCTGTTTTCAGACGTGGCATGGACTTTCTGTGTGGTAGTGCTTGCTGCCTTCCCCTCCTCTTCCCCCAAACATATTTTTAAGGCCTTGCTTGTCCAATAACATGAATTATTTTTTAGCACCAGTGACACACATTTTTCTTTAGATTCTGACACAGCCAGGAAAATATCATCTACTTAACAGAACACTGTTTATTCCATCCCCACTTCCATTCTTTATTTTATGTGCTGATATTTCCTTGTAGCATTAGGTTCCTGTGTTAAAATGAGTAACTACCAAGAACAACTTGGTTACAATTTACTCTGAAGAATTTCTACACGTCATAGTTAAAATTAGGCAGGGGCTTGGTAAAAGTGCTTGTCAAGCATGAGAATTGTGATCTCTCTGATTAATGGAACCTGTATCTGTATGTTCTTCTTTATTATGATAAAGATATAATATCTTTATTATATTATTCATTTGTGAGTATGGTATGACAGGACATTTGCAAATTGCTATTTCTTCTGTGCAGGCAGACATTCTAAAGCTCTTTATTAGTATGAATACGAGGTGTATTCATATAAATAACATGCTGGAGGGTTTTATTGCAGATATCTACAACTCTTGTGCTGCTACATGACCATAGAGAGAATGTGCCAAATAGGTTTAGGTGGGTGTAGAGATTGATAAACCTGTGCCTATTTATAGCAGAAAAATCATCATAATAAGTCATTGTGTTTTCTCTGAATGATAAATCATTAGCACAATCCCTGTCAAAAACAATATTAACAGAGCATTTTACCATGCTGGAAAAGGCCATCAGAACCGATGATTTTATATGTCAGTTGTAACATTAGGTATTTTTTTCCAAAATGAGTCTTAAAAACCAGAAGAGCAAAACCTTGCTGCACCAGATCACTTGACCTCAGTTTCAGTGTGATCAATATCACTTAAAAAAAGTTTCAAAACTGTCTTCTCTGTTGTCATTCAGTTTCCAGATAGATGTGAACTTTTCTTTTACTGCGGCTGAGGATGTGATCTGTGTTTTATTCCTCTTACACTGTCACTCACAGAGCTGCAGGAATTTTCATTTCTCAGAAGAATATTTAGTTCTCTGACATAATTTGAGTATTTTTTCCCATAAATTCAAATAGAAATGAGATTGACTGAAAATCAAAATAAAGACTAAATCAAGGTTCAGTACACACACTCACTGAATAAATAGTTTCTGTAGTATTTGCTTGCATTTGGAAGCCTGTGTTGACAAATCTCTTCTGTGGCTATTTGAATTTAACAGGCTTTCGCACCAAGTGCAAATTATTAGAGCTCTGTGTGTGCAAGCATCTATATGTACAGTCACACACACACAAATATATTTGATGGTGCGAGGTTAAATTAAGTTCAGTTATTCCTAAGCAATTCTGTTAGAAGTAATTTATAACATGAATAGGAAGCGCACGTGCATGACTTAAGGGAGTGCTGCATATGTATGTGTTTCAACAGTAGTTTGTTTCTTATTGAGACTGGGACTTTATCAGCCTCCCACTTCAAGTTTATTCAGAAGGGGAAATCAAATCTTGGACAAACATTTAAATAATGGTTAAAGGGAGACATTTGCATCATTAGGTGTTTGGTTTGATTTTTACCTGCTAATTTTGTGTAGTATGAACTCTGTCAACTCAGAGAAATGACTGATAGACTGAAAATTAGTAGACAGAGATAGTTAATGAACAAGCAGGATGATATGTAGCAAATTCCCTTTTAGGAACTAATTTTACATTTTTAGTTTAATTTTCGCTATTTTGATGATAATTGTAGTGCTCTGTGGAAGTTCTGCAGCATGCTTCAGGGAAAGCACAAAACTTTACCCGTAGCAATTATAAAAATATACTGAGAAAATAAATCAATAGAGAATATAAATCAATACTAAAGAAAAAAAGTCAACTACAGCATTAACTGTAAAAGCACAGATTAAGATTGCTAAAAGTGTGTGAAATAAGTTTAACTGAAAAGGCTCCATCAAGGTTCAATGTTGTTAAAATTTGGACTTTTGACAAATAACAATTGTTTCAGGAAACGTCTGCTTTCCCTTGCAGAGCGGTATTGTTCTTGTTGAGTTTCCAGAGTGTTCAAGGTGGGTGTCAAGCCGGACGCAGCGCTGCGGAGAGGGGCTCGGGGGCAGGCTGAGTGCGGGACAGGCAGCGGCGCGGACAGCGTCCCTGGGGAGAGGCAGGGTAGGGCAAGGCGAAAGGGGATCTGCCTGCCACCGTTAGCCAGCCCGAAAGGGTGTTACAGAGCAGACAGAGTCGGGAGTTTGCAAGGCAGAATGAAAAAAAACAGAGAGGCAACAGTCGCAAGTTGCAGCAGGAGAAATTCCCGTGGGACATACGAAAAGAAAGACTCCCGCGCAGGGAGAAGGATGGAGTTCGGCAACAGGCTGTGGAGAGGTGGTGCAATCTCCATTGCTGGAGGTTTCCAAAACTCGAGTGGAAAAAGCCCCGAGCAACCTCCTGTAAGGCTGCAGTTAACCCTGTTTAGGCCAGGTGACCTTCAGAGGTCTCTTCAAACTTAGGTTATTCTGCAGTCTGCAATGATGGCAGAACTGGCTGTGTATAGACATGGGGAAACAGAAGCAATTTTGGTGGAGGAAATAGCAAGAAGGAAAAAAAATGGGAAAAAAGGAATGTAGTATCATCTTAGTGGTTGCTTGGGTCCACCTTTTTATGAGGTAAAGAATAGATTTTCCTAATGTACAAGTGATGTAACTGTGGACTTCGAGTTGCTACTATTTGCGGGAGAAGCAGTTATATTTCAAGGTGTTTCGTTTCCTAGATTTCTGACCATACAGTCAAGGATGTTTATCTAAGTTTTAGGAGATGACTGATAAACCAGCCAAGATAAAACCGGAATCCTGACACCCAAATGTTGTGGGGTGAAATGTGAGCCAAAATGAAACCAAATGTTTTTGGTTTATAAACCGCTGAAGGAATTCTTAGTCCCTGTTTGACTTTCATAAACATCTGTATATTCTCTGCTTGTAGTCAAGAATTGCAAAAAAAATTCTAAAATGTCACGAAAAAATTCCATCTCTGAGGTACTGCCAAGCCAGTCAGCTGTTTAAAGCACCACTTTTTTTTTTTTTTTTTTTTTTCCTTTTTACAAAAATAAGAGAACTAAACCATGACAAACAAAACTCCCTGGCCTTTGTGGTAATTTTGGGCATGTTTTGCAAAACCAAGAGACAAAGATAGTTCTTCAACCTTTTGAGCTTTGTCCGTCATTGTGCGGGGGAGATCTTGCAAACCCGCTTGGACGCAGTCCTGAGCCACCTGCTCTAGGTGACCCTGCGTGTGCAGGGGGGTTGTGCTAGATGATCTCTAAAGGTCCCTTCCAATCTTAATGATTCTATAATTCTGTGATTCATTTGCTACTGTCTCTGTAAGCTCGAAGGTAAGTGTTACAGGAACTTAGCTAGCGAAAGCTGCTCCCATTTTAAAAGTAATGGCACGTTAATGCCTTTTCGCAGTGAAATCCCTATATACCTTATTCTGTGTGCATTTTTGTCCATTAACTAATGCCTATCCAATATGCTGTCACTGCTATCACATGTGTAATCATACCTTGCCCTTCTGCATGCTCAGTTATTTTACTATTGCCAAATGAATTATTTATTGCAGAATATAATGTGAAGACTGAAGAGCAGTCTCTGGACATGAGTTTTCAGTGCCATAAGCCAGTGCAAGCGCGCAGGCTCAGTCTTACGTTCACCTTGAGCTGCAAGGCTTAGGAAGGATATTGTCCCTATTTATGCAGTTTCAAAGGAAGGATATTGTCCGTATTTATGCAATTTCAAAAATTTCACTCCCAGAGCATGGAGTTTTGTCTCTGGGTCACTTTTTTTGCTGTCACACTGTCACCTTGTTTGCATCCTCTTTTGTTGTAATGAAGAGCAGCTTGGTGTTTTCTTTTGCGAGCACCGTGCCTGACGGTCGGTGAATGTCAGGATTGTTTTGTACCAGGGTCGGAAGGGGACTGTGGGACCTCTAGCACATCAGTAAATCTGGACAGGTGGCAAAAACTTCCTATCTGGAAGCGCAAATCCTCGCAGAAAAGAGAACAAAACGTCCCGCGCTTCCCCACAGAATACCCTGCTTTCCCTTTGCATCAAAAATGGCATTCCCATATGGTCAACTTACTGATGAACCTAGCAAGTCTTTAAGTAAAATAGTTTCAAAAATAGCAGTATTAGCAATTTTTAGAAAATTATTATTTTTATTTCTGCAGCAATATTGCTGTTCAGGCTTCTAACCAGCTGTGAGAAGCAGGAAAGATTTAGAAGCGACAGGCTGGAAGAGAGAGATTGCTTGGAATATTAGATTGTTTTTAATAGAACAGGAAATGAAGAAAATGGGACAGATTTAAGGGTTACTTTGTGTCACTGGTGTGTTTGTGGGCAGGTGAGGCACCGCCGTAACTACTGGTTCTGTGGGGACAAAGTTGTTGACTTAGTGACTGAAAGGAAAACAAATCATTTATGTTAACTGAAAATGGCTTTTTAATTTTTTTTTTCTTTGCAAATAGAAAGAGCAATAAAATTAATTTAAGGTTTACCAAAACATTTACTTATTAAAATAAATTAGGTAGATTTTAGAATTAGTATGTCTCTCAAAACTGCAATGTTCAGAAATATTGCAAAAAAACCCTTGCTTTTTCAAACACCTGTTCTTCTCTGCTTGTAACATTTACAAGCTATAATTTATTAGTGAATTTAATAATTTTGCTCAACCTGAAAGTGCTGCTCTAGGTAAATTTTCTATTCAACTGGAAAAAAAAAAAAAAAGGAAAATTAATACCGAAATAATACTGGTCTGGCTTTTAGTCTTGGCTGCAATTCTCTGCGTGAATTCTCTCTGCTACACTGCCGCTGAAATCCCTGCGATAAAGGTTATTTAATTTGCACCTACTCCGTAGGCAATTGAAGTCTCTATTTTAATTTAACTTTGACGTTTGAGGTGCTCTCCGGAGTACTTAGGAGAAGTTTTCCGTCATTTCTAACACACACAGCAGCCCTCCCGTTGGCAATAGCAGGGGGCTTGGGGCAGAAAAGGCTTTATTTTTTCTTTCGCAGCTTCATTTTTTCCACTGTCTCTTCTTCCCCTCCACCCCATGGCTCGCAGGGTAGCTGTGCACCACGCTGTACATTCGTCACCTTTTCCATACGTAGAACTGGCTGCTCGTTACGAGAAGAAATCTTGCAAGGTTTGTAAGACTTGAGAATATTAAAGGCGGGCATGTAAATTCATGCAGCTCCGAGCTCACAGGATTGGAGACTAGGTGTCCACAGAAGATGATTGAGAAAACCTGTTTCCTTGCCGGTGACAGGTTAAAAATCACTCTCGGCCTTAAGCTGCATGTTTCTAATCATGCAAAACCTCTGGGAGAAAAAGACCTCCCTTTGGCCTCAACAGGGATTGGGTTAAATCTTCTATTTGGTGCTGGTATTTTGGGGGGCTTCAGGGAGTTGTGATTTTGTTTGTCTGGGGTTTTGCTGGTTTAAAATATCAAAGGCACAGGAAAGGGCTGCTTTGAGAAGGAGTCTCAGTGGTCAGCAGGGCAGGTCTGATGGGACGTCCTAAATATTGATCGCATTTGAAAATCACGTTTCTGTTCTGATGGGAAAAATCTCTCTTATTTTCTCTTCCTTTTTTTCTTCTGGGAAGAGTCAGGAGTTAATGAGTAAGTCCATAAAACTGCATTTTAAGGTTGCATTCTGTAAGTCGTAAAATGAAGGTCCTTTGGGTGAGAGAGACAAAAGGCATTAAATATTAAAAAGGGCATTCAGGATGGCCTTTTTTATGGACATTTTCCTGAGAAAAGAACACAACAGAAAAATATGTATGCCTAAGTCCTAGAGGAAGTCTGTCAAAAACTTCCACTTGCAGGTGTCTTGAATAGCAGGGATCTGGCTGCGATACACTGAGGATTATTATTATTACTTTTTTATTTTAATCCAGTAATGTGGGGTTCTCGTGTGGTTACTTCTCTCTACTCTGATCTCTGATATGCTGCTTAAATGGAAGAAAAAAGTCTGAGTACTCGTACCACATGTTTATATGATAGCTCCTAATGTCAAAATTTTAATTGATTTTCTCATATTCGGGGTTAGGAGGGGGCTGTATCATGTTCCACGACGTCATAAAAACAAAAATATTTAAAATATGTTTCAAATAAAAGGTGGGGGGGAGAAGAAAAATGCTTAACTTGGAAAAGATGTGGGATTCATTAGCAAAGGAAAATACTGGCCACGGACCAGCGGCGAGCCAAATGTTTTGCCAGCAGTTTGCAGATCACAGTCATAGTTGCATGTCACTTTGCCTCCTGCACCAGCCCTTCCAACCATATATGCCTTCCTTTGAAACCTGTCTGGTTTGAGTTGAATAAATTAATTTGGGTTTACTTAGTTTAAAAACAAAAATATAGAGGGCCCAATTTTATTTCATTATGCCCGTGGGTAAAGCAGTCCAAGGTAATTACAGCCATAGTGCTGGTTGCTCTATCTTAATTAAAGATTTTTTTTTTTTTTTTTTTTTTTTTTGCACATAGGTTTTTGCACAGCATAATAAAATAGTTGTGGTCTGGCTAGCCTCAGTGTCACAAGAGCAAGCTCACATGAGAAATTGTGCAGCTTTTCCAAAAGCTGAGGCCCTACCCTGCAAGAGGAAGCACAGGGCTGCTCTGCAGAGCACAGGTAGTTTACAGTTCTTCCTATGTAGCGCAAGGGCACAACCATAAATCATGCAGGGAACAACGTTTCTTACAGTCTCCTGCACTAAGTAGCAGGCTTGTCAGCAGCAATGAATGTGGGCTTCAGTAAATCTTTAAGCAACAACGTGCCCTAGGAATGTGCAACATTGGTTACACACCTGTGACCAAACCGCCCGTTTCTGGAAACTTTTCCAGTAAGGGTTGGGGTTGTGGGACTTTTTGTCTTTGCAAATAAATATTATTTATTGCTTAGCAAATCAATTTAAAGGAAAGGCATCAAAGACTTTTAAATAATGCACTTGGGGTGATGATTAAAAAAGCCCATACTCAAATCCCAACAAGCATGGCTAAGACGGCCTGTTATTAGAAAAGTCAAAGGAGGCAGGCTTGCTGGTGGAATAAATCAAAACGTGTTGTAAAAACACTGTCTCAGGGATGAATAAGAATAAGTGATTTTCATTCCTACATTAATTTCTCTTTTCTGGAATGAAAATCACTTACGATTTTCATTCCTACATTAATTTCTCTTTTCTCTTTTCTCTTTTATATCACATCAAGCTTAGCTGTTTCCTTAGGCAGCTTTAAAAAGCCCCAGCTTACCTGGGCATTGATTCAGAAAGATGGCAACATGATCTAGGCGTACATAATGTTCATGAGCTTGATTGGCATGTGTCCTTTCTTCAGGGGCTCTCATCACATGCAGTTAGGCAAACTGACTGAATTTGATTTTGCCAGTACTGGAGCACCAATTCGTTAGTTGGCTCAAGCTAGTAGAATTTCGTTGTCTCCTCCTCTGAGTTCCCGTTCCCGGTCTGCTGCTGGTGATTTCATTCACAGCTTTTCATTTCACAACTGCACAACTTTTACTTTTCTTAGACTCATATACTCATCACTTACTTGTCAACTCTTTCTAAGTTGACTGAGTGTAAATCCAGAGAGATATTTAGGACCACCAGTAGCCTTGGCCCAGGTTGCACTCTTGCTACCTTACTCATCTGCAAAGCAAGGTTCACAGGTTCAACCTTGCAGGAAGGGTCTCGGGCTCGGAACAAGGACCATCCAAAGTGCCCTAGATGTTTTGGTCGGGGACCAGCTGAGAGAATTATTTTCTGGCTTTTAAGTAGCAGTAGGTTTTGTTTCCGTTTGGTTGGGATGTAGGTTATCTTGTAGGCAAACAAGTTTAGCTTCAGCTGCTTGGACTGACGCAGTTTCAGCTGCGATTGCATTTTCTGAGGAGAAAGTGCCAGTGAGCTGTGTGTCGTGGTCCATGCCAGGGCTGCAGCCGAGAGGAGGTGGCCCTCCCCTGCATGAGGGCTGCTCTGGAGCACAGCGAGTGGCTGCCTGCAGGACCAGGGCAGCTAGCACGTGTGGTGCTTGGCAAGACTCAGCCTCTTCCAGCCTCCCCAGGCAGGGCCCACCTCCTTGGCAGCACCAGGAGATCAGGAATCACACATCAATTTCCTATAGGTCTTCATGCCTAGAATTAAGTATGCGTAAATAGAGAGAAGTAGCCTGGAGGTGGACCAGAGAGCCCCCCACTTGAAGTCAAGAGTGTGAAAACACTGATGGACTTCCCGCACGGCGCGGTGGTCCTGGAGCAAGCCAACATCCAGGCATGCTGGTAGGCCTGGCAGCTGCAGGGCCGCGTTTCACAACGCGGAGGGGCTGCCCCACGGCAGCCCGGCTGCGGTGCCCACGATTTCCTAACCTGTCCTTCTCTTATGCAAGCTGTGAAACCTGCTGAGTGCTCAGCATGATGGTGCCTGCGGCCAGGGCAAGAGCTGTGGCGCGGCCGTTCATCGGCAATGGGTTTCCATGTGGAACAGATCTGAACCGTGTGTGTTTTACATACGTAGCTCCGAAAGTACAAGAAAACAGCCACTTTCTATTTCCATTTGCCTTAGAGACTTATCATGAATATCTGAAATAGACATTTACTGTGACCATAACCTTACCACAAATTAAAATCAGATCCCAAGTCTCCTGTGAAAAGCAGCTCATTATAATGTATGGAGATGTCAAAAATGATACCAAATGACACTTTCCTCCGAATGCCAAACACTATGCTTATCTGTGGCTTAGGGTTACATCTACGGTGGAAAGAAGACCAGGAGCGAAGCACAGTTTCCAGGGGCAGGGGGAGTCCCAATAGATGTATAGCCACAAGCTAAAGAGCAAACAGCTGGTTGTATGTGGCTGCCAGACGCTGAGTGTCTTGCCTATATACTGCTGCATTTTCTTCTTTTAAGCCACAGATCACCTATGTTGCATATCCTACATGGACTGCGCCAGATTTATACGAGGTGTAATGTTGATGCAGACAGTTGGTTTGTTTCTGTGGAGAACTGGAGATAAAGACAGATTTCAGTGTTGGTCTAAAACGTACACATTTGAATTATTACCCCTAAACACTCATCTTCTCATCAAATTTTATGCATGAGCATTTTAAGGACTTGTTATCTAGAAGGCTGATACCGTGGCTAAATCTGTGCTACAGAAAAGCCAAGAGAGAACAGGAAAAGAAACATGCTGACCTGCAAAATGACTTAGCCACTGTTGTTTGCACTCATCATATTTGTCTTTCCTATCAAAAAAAAAAAAAAAAAAAAAAAAAAAAAAAAAAAAAAAAAAAAAAAAAAAAAAAAAAAAAAAAAAGAACACAGCGGTGTGAGTAAGCCGTGGCTTCTGACACCTGGAAATCAGCCATATTCACTGCTGTGCAAATTCCTGCTGCTCTCTGAGCTGAGATCATATTGTTGGAGATGGCAAGTGTACGGAGCCCTGATCTGTGTCCTTCTGCCATTGCTAAATAGTAATAGTGTAAAAGAGATGCAAGTGATGCAACAGCATCTGACCAGACCTGTTGATGTGACTGCTGAGGTACTTCAACCGGATCAGCTGAGTGCCTGACCAAAACGAATAGATTTGATCTCATGCTAATCGAAAGAAGTTTTCAGTTTGCCATTTTGGTAAAGTTAGCATTTTTTACATGCTTGCATATGCTGCATCGGCACGTCCCAGGGTGTGTGTAGTGTTAATTATTAAAGGAAGACGTACACTTTGCATATTTTATAGGAGACATATGGAAAAGAACATCTTCTTCATTCCATTCTCCTCCTCCTGGCTCTCTCTCCTGCTAAGCCAACAAATAACCCTTTTCCTCTGCCCCTTCAACAGCTCCAAGCAAACAGTTGAAAAAAAAATAAAAGTAATGTTTCTTGAATGTCAACATGCTCTGACTTTGTCAGGCCAGCAGGAGAGACAAATTACATTGTCAGAGGCCTTCCACTGACAACGGCAGGGTACCAGTTCCCACAGTTTCAATCTGGAAACTCTTAATGCAAATGCTGCCGTAGATTCCAGTGCTTATTGTGGCACTGCACTTAAAAGCAAGTACTTTGGAGTGGGGTTTCGCGGGATCAGGCAGGCCACGTGGGTTAAACCTGCTCTGGTTTTCCTAGAAGTTTTGTTTTGAGGGCTGTGTGTTTATAGGAGACTCCGGCCTCGCCTGGGAACACGAGTTACTTCAGGCATGCACATGCAGCTAGAGAGTCACCTCTGTTGGACAAATTAGAAAAAAAATCAAATTAGAGAAATGTCCATAGAATTGGACAGTAAAGACATAAAAAAAATCTTTTTTTATTGCTTTTTTTTTAGCACAGTGTTCTGTATCATCAACCCGTGCAAGTCACTGCTTCAGAGCATTATTATGAAACCTGTCTTCAGAGGTTTCACGGATTTTTTGTGGGTCTCATTCTCTTCTAAGTGATTGTAATAGCAGCACCTCTGCGCCCGTCCATGGCAGCAGCATCGTGCCCCAGCGAACGGTAACTGGAACAGTAGGATCCAACCCTTGTCCTTCCCAGCGGTACCGTCTGGTGCTGTTTGCTTCAGGGACCATGTCAAGAGGTGCAGCAAGGGTGGAATGTGGCCGGTTCTTTCGGGGGAAACGCGGTGAATATTCCAGTTACCCGTGCTCACTTCATGAGCCAGTGGCCACCAGGGGTCAGGAAGAATTACTCCGTGGTAGTCGCAGATGTCAAGGTGCAGGGTGGGGATTTTTTCTGTCTTCCAGAGTGAAGAAAAGGAGTATTTTTTTGCCTGGTCCCTGTCAAAGCTCATTTCAGTGCTGGCTGTAACGCACGTTGCCTCCTGCGCGCCACGGAGCGTGCGGCTGTGCGCGAGGTTCCGGCTGCCGGGAATCCCCTGTCCGTGGCAAAGCTGCCTGTTTTACCCCCACGCGAACTGGCTCTCCTGCTGATGATGCGGCCGTGCTCTTCTTACTGTTTTCTCAAACTGTTGTGTTCGCTGGGTTTCAGCCTGTGAGCTCTCTTCATTCCCACCTTTATGTTTCCTCCGCGATATTTTGCTCACAGACAAACACGTTTTGAAGGTTTCCAGGTAGACTGCTGCGCAAAGCTCTTTAGGAGGGGGTTTGAGTATTCTGTCTGAATAGAAAAGTCATGCTGGAATGCTTATATTTTTTCCATCTCTTACTCTCCTAAAGAATTACTCAAACCCAGCAAAGTCTTGATAACAAAATTAGAGATATTATACATATGCCTTTTCATATTTTATCCTGTTTCCACTTGTTTTTATTTAAAGTATTTCATAACAGTAAGTATGCTTTCCACTTTGCTGTAATTCTCTGAAAATTTGCTTGGAGTCTGATGTTATGGGCCACTTAGACTTACTGCTTTTTATTATGGATATTGACTGGTTTGTATGCATATTTTTATGGCTAAGATTTAAGATTTACATGTTTTCTGAAACTTGATCTATAGCTTGGAAGGCTACTGTAGCCACAATAAGAGTGAAAATAACCCCAAACTGTTGAAAATTTAACTCTGAGCACCCAAAGTGGTAATGACTGCAATAGTAGTTTTGTCGATATTTATAAATCAATGCAAACCAGAAACTGGATGTTTTAATTTAATACAGTTTCAATGTAACTGATACCCTCAAGTTTAGAGCTTTAAGCTTTGTGAAGTGCAATGTTATTGCAGGGCATGCATCCAATTTTTAAAACGTTATATAGATTGGAGACAGATGAGCTTTTCAGAATTATTTTAGGCCTATTTTGATTGAATGCCTGAGATGCAGTTTCCAGTGGAAATTAATTGCATTGATGTGAAAACAAATGAACTCCAGCCTCAAAATTAGCTGCAGGTTTGTGCTGAATCCAGTACTTAAAAGGGAAGGAGAAGGCACAGATACTGTCTGGAAATGGGCATGGCAAGACATACTTTGTTGCAAGAGTAAAATTACCTTCTTTTTCATGCCTTCTCTCTTTCGCTGTCCCTGCTGGTATATATGGCCTCATGTATGTGTATGGAGAGAAATTTAGCCGTATATTTGTGGTTACACTCGAATGGACAGTGGCTTTCAATTGCTATCACCTCTTCCCTTTGGACATTGCCACTGGAAGGCAGGGTCTGTCCTTGCTGGCCTGTGTCAGCACCTAAGTGTTGGTGAAATCCCCTGCTCCTAGTACTTTTATCATTTTCCTTTCTAGGACACAGAGTTCAGTAATATGCAGGGGGGCTTCGCAAGCAAACAGCAGCTGACATGATTAGCACCTTTGGAGAATTGTGTCTTGGCTGTGTGAAAAACGCTGTAGCCGCGCTGGGGTTCACGTTTGCCTGAGCTTTGCAGCACTATCCTTAGCAGAAGAAGCAGCGTTGTGTACCGGTTTGCTGCTCAGCAGTGGCAGCTCCTGTTGGCACGTAGGCAGAGAACGCAATATGTGCTCTTAAATAACGAGAGCAGTCGGCACTGCCTCGGTGCTGATATCTGCTGAAGTGAAATTGAAGCAGTTCTCGACAGTTTTGTTCTTTCTGCCTTTCGATTCACCCCTATCCCATGCTTCCCATCATCTGTACTAACAGAGTTGTCAGCTGGGGTTTCTAGCATGTTTAAAAGATGAAGCGCCTGCAAAGGTTCCTTCCAAGCAGTGGCATATATTCATTTTGATCTTCATGCAAGTTTGAAAGGAGCCAGTGGGGTGAGCGGGGGGTGGGAAGCAGGTCCCTGAAGGCACATCGCTACTGGGCAGCTGGAGGAGATCTCCGCACCTGGAGGTGCCCTGCTCGGCACGTAGTTGGGAGGACACCCTCACGTAGCTACTGCTCTTCTCCCCCTCCTCCCGCCGGCCGCCCACTGAAACCAGCAGCCTTGGCAAGGATGGGGCTGCCGCTGGTGCCACTGGTGTGGCCTACACGCAGCTCCGAACTTCTCCGTGGGCTGTGGAGAAAAGGGGACAGCGCAGGAGCATCTGCTAGTGGCAGAAGTGTTAGGGACGTCACGATCACGAGCAAGAACACGGTGCATGCTATTTCTGTGGTACTCCTGTTAAACAATGGGCTGGGAACTAGATTTTGGTCTCCTGCTGATCTCATGTGTCATATTAGAATTTTCCAACCTATTATTTTCTATTTTACACATTTGATGTTTTGTTATTAAAAAATGTTTTGTATTTTCTTAAATAATTATACAAATTTTCCAATATATACGTTACTTCCATAGTATTTTAGCATTAGGGATAGAATTTAAATCTCATTCATCAAAGCATCTCATATCTATGCACCTATGTACCTACTTGCTTCTCCTCGCTAGTCATTGAGGGCCAGTCCTGCTGCCCATGTTACTCGTAGCCCTGTTGTTTCTCGTCAGCACCAGACAGACTGAATACGCCAGGCAGGCTGGAGACAAAACAGCTTCTGGTGGCAGATGCTTGTGTGTGTTTCTGTCACAGACACTGTTTTCATTTGTCAGTCTTTTTCTGGCAACTCTGCCACCAAAACGATGCCAAGGGTCCCACAACAGCCTTATGGCTCTGCATGCAACGAGTTGTGTTGCTGCACAGGCTTCACCCCAGGGAAATTTGGAGCCTTCTGCCTTTGACCTTGCACGATGTCCACACCAAAAGACCTTATTGTGCCTCAAAGAGCAGTTTAAACAGACAAGATGAGTGAGAACCCGATGGATAAAGTCTTACTTCAGTTTCACTGATGTGGAGCTGAAGAATGTAAAGACACATTTGTCCCAGCTTTCTGAAGAGTGGCATCTCCTTTTGGTGGAGAGTGGCTCCTCTTGGGGTGCTCCGTGTCCTTCTGTTGACTACCCAGTGCAGCAGCGTTTCTGCAGGGACTTCAGTTAAGCACCCAAGCAAGTCAGCTGTGATCAGAGGCCAACCTGGGATTAAGGGCCTGTCATTAAAGCAGCTATCTGGTGTTTTCATTCAAACCTGTTTTCCCTCCTCTTTGGGTACAACAAACTTTCTGCTCCAGCTTCTCAACCATTGGATTTCAGGGGCACACGAGGGGAAGAAAGAGCCAAGAGACAGAAAGAGCCCTCTGAAGCATAAGATTTCCGAAGTCAACCTGTCTGCCTAAAGGCATACGGGGAGATCATGAAGTACATCTTTCTTAGACACCCAAGCAGGCAAAACATCTCTGAAACACAGGGGCATGAAGCTGCTGCCGCGGCATCCATCATTCTGTTGAGGACAGTGAAAACATGTGCTGTCATCTCTGACATTTTAATTGAAAAGAAAGCTTACACAGATTTCGACCTTAAGCAGTGTGTTTATACAAGTGTATACAGAGGAATAATCTGTCAGTTCAGAGCAGGCTCACTGCGCTATAGGAGTTGGTTTAGTAACCGAACAATCCAACATTAGCTCACACACCTTGCCTTGTTCCATGCCTCAATAATTTTTAGGAGAAATACTTTGCCCAGAGGCATGCAGTTATTAAAAAAGAGGCTCAGCTTGCTCAAAGTCTGGAATTATTAGCTCATGCTAACAAGCCTGCACTGGAGAAACTGTTGGCTCTTTGTTTTCATGACTTTGCTGTAATTTACCGTCTTATTTTCAGAGACAAACTTCTGCTTTGTTTGGGAAGTTTAAAAAAATGAACAAAAAAAAAAAAAAAGGAAAATAAATCACTTCAAAAAGATTCTTTTTTATTTTTATTATAAAGCAGTGTTGACAAAGTTCTTTTATCTTTGTATTTCTATTAAATTTCAGTGGTTCAAATAATAAGGGTAAATAGAAACAGAATTTTAATTGAGAAATTTGTTTTACTGCATTTCCAGCTGTTGGTAGGAAATACAAACTGAGAGCTCTCCAAATCCTCTCTCAGCCCTTTAAGAGTAAAAGGATTTTTCTTTTTTCTTCATCTTTTTTTGTGAGCTCTTGTTCTTTTCTGGTGCAAAGTTATGAAAGTTAAGAGTGTTTGTGAAGGCAGAGCTTTGGGGGCCGCTTGAGCACGTACCTGCTCCAGCTCCTTTCTCTAGCGCAGACCTAGCAGAGAGATTGCAGCATGTTCAGTTGTTGCTTTGGTCTGGATGCAAGGATTGGGATTCTCTCCAACTGTTTAACTTGTCGACATTTTTCCTCACTGAGCCTTAAATTTTCAATTGTTCATTAATTCTGCATGCCAGGCTTGAGCCTTAAGCTCGACACTTAGAAGAAATGCATGTAAACTTATTATCTAAACTTATTAGAAAATAAGTTTAAGTTTTATTACTGTTTCTAGGTTTACATCTGAACTGCCATTTGATACGTTTGTGTGTTATTTACCACTTTTTTTTTTCCATGAAAACTGGTGCTCTGTTATTTGTGCTGATGCAAAACTAGTTGTTTTCCTGGAAAATTAAGCCTGGGGTCCTGTTTGAGCTCAGAGATCATGACAATGACGGAATCAGTGTGACATCGTTGCTGGCTTTTGTGATTAAGTGTTTTATCATGTTTATGCTGCAGGTTTTTGTTCTTATCCTCCTTTTTTTTTATTACAAGAATGTGTTTTTATGTGAGCTAGTTCTTTATAATCTCTTGAACCTGCTTTTTGCTGTGTTTCCTTGTTTTGCTTTAAGTGCACCATTAGCCTCCCTGTATCATGTGCGAGCTCCAGCTGCGTGCATAGCGCTCTGCAGAGCATAAACTGCTCGGAGGAGGTTGAAGTCTAAGAAACCATTCTAGCTTCTCTTATTTTTCTTGTAATGGGTCAGGCAATAAGACCCAGCAAAATGTTTAGAGGGAAGGGAAGATTGAAACCAGCAGTTTCTAAGACCTGAAAGAGCCAAAAGGCAAATGTTAATGGGTTCTCTGAGGCTTCCAAGTACCTGCTGGTCCTTGAACTTACGCTGAATTTGCAGAGACTCCTTAAACATGTGTTCAGGAAATATAGGTGGTATTAACACAACTGGAATTTCTAAAGGCAAGATTTATCATTGACTAAATCTTTAAACAGAGTTTGGCCCACTAAATACGTTGCAGCAGTAGAGCTGCTGCTTGTGGGGCTTTCCTCCCATAGGGTCAGGTGAGAAGTACGGTATTCTTAAGACATTTTGAAGGCATTTTTTCCACAAATTTCTAGAATTTGGCTGTACATACATCCATATCCTTTTATTATCACTATTATTAGTTGCTTACCCTTTCCCTCAGTTAGATATGCCATCCTTGTCTGTCCCTGTGAATTAAGAAATGAGCACAAATTTCTAATGGAGTTGCACTGCTGCTGGTGAACAGCTTTTCACATGACGTCAAGGGGTGCACAAACTGCAGAGTAACATCTCTGCTTGCTTTTGGCTGAGTCCATAGAATTTCCTGTCTGTGTGTTGCATCTTCCTCCTGTTTTTGATGCTTGTTACTGAATTCCTTCTACTTTGGTTACAAAATGCAGCTTCTTACCTTAGTTGTGGCAGTGCTCCTCGAGCATGTACCCTGACTTTCCCTTCTCTTGTGAATCAAGCATCTTGTCTTTAAGTCTTCTCATGGCTTAGCCTTATCTTATCTCACTGCTCCACTTTCTCATTATGGTGTCAAGCATCACTTTCGCTCTGCCAGTGCCTTTCACATCAGCTAGTTTCTCTTTCAAAGGCTCAAATCCCATCTTGTTCAACCTTGGGAAAAGCCTTAAGATAATGAATGATATATAAAAATACAGCACGCTCTATTTAAAGATCTTTGCAGAAAGCGCAGCTTTAGATGCTCCCTGTAGCCTCTAAGTCACCAGCTGCAATTTTCCCGCTTTAGAGTGTTGCCTTTCCTGGGTCTTCATCTTAGCTACTCCCTTCCTCTTGCAAACTTCCCCAGTCCTGTCATTCTTGAGCATGTGCATTGCAGTTAAACAAAAAGCATACAGCAAAGCAACCAGAAAAGTGCCCCTAAAGTGTCTCCATTTTTTTTTTTTTTAGTATATTTATTTGCTCCTATGCTCTATCTCCATCTTCTGCTTTTAATCTGTTTTGTGTCTCTAGATTGTAAACACACTGTGTAAGAATTGTCTCTTATCTTTGTTTATACAGTGCCAGGCTCAATGGGGTCCCGGTCCCGGCTGGGACCTTTGGGCACCACCACAATATAAATGTCTGCTACTGATAATAATAATCTACCCACATCATGCAGATGTCTGAATTGTCTGAGAAATACAAACAAGGATCTTTACTAGGTTGGCAAGGATCCATTAATTTTAGGTGCCAGTTTTCCTTTCCCCTATGTACGGCTTGGCTCTCTGAAAAACCTGGTGACAGAAAGCTCCCATTTCTTGGAAAGCTTGGCTCTCTGATGCTTCTATAACTAAAATACTGTTAAACAGGGGGTACTGCGGGTCAGGGGAGGCCCCTGGAACTATGCAAGGTATTCCAAATACTTGTCTGGTGCTTTGTTGTTGCTTTCTTTTGTTTGTTTTTGCTTTCCTCCTCGGAATGACAAATGAATTAATTGAAATTAGACAGAACTTCTCTAACTTCTCCTGGGAGGGAGCATCTCAAACACCGGGCCACAAAGCTGGAAAGCTGGAGTTGCACTGATAGGTTTAAGTAATGGCACTGGAGGTCAAACAACAACAGATGCTGCAAGCGAGCCAACCCCTCCAGGCAACCCCCTGTTTTTGCAGGTTAAGACATTTATCCCCTCCACCTTTCCAGACAGAACTTTTATCTTTGCCCTCGGGCTGAGTTTTTCAGATACTACAGGCCAAGGAGAGCACTGCAGGTTTTCTAGCCTCAGCAGTTACTGTGGCCCCAGTTAAGTGGTTTCCAGCTGGTCTGTAGCACCACGTGCTCCATTGAACTTACGGTTTATCAATATAAAGTTTAATTACCATAGCGTGTGGTGGTCTGTGAGATATAGTTGACAGTATGACAGTGGTCAGCTGTGTTCATTCTCATCCCTTCAGCCTGAAAGAAGCCCAAACCACAGACACATTCTAACATACCTTCAAAATATCCAGGTCGCTGGTGTCCAGTGGTTGCTCCTTTTCACATTGATCCTGGTGGTTCCACTGAGGCCTTATTCACCTGTGTCCCTCTGTTGCTTCTATTTGCTCTCTCTCGTTTTATCTTCGTTCTGTAAGCTTTTTGTGGCAGCATGTCACCCACAGTTTTTAAACCAAGGTCTCTAGCACTGTTGTAATAAACATTGATATATATACATACACACACATGTATATGCACATAGAAATGATGAAAACCTGGGCAAGTCTGTGTTTGTAACTGGAGCATAGTGCAGAAACCCCTGAACCTGTGCTGACCAAAGATGGCAAATTGCCAAGGCAAAACCCACCACCTGTGGACTGCTTCCGTGTGAGCTGGCCGGGATCTGCAGGCCATAGGAAGCCAAGAGAAGGGTTCCTCAGCCCAAACACACCCCATGTGCGTGCAGCTTTACGTTTTCCAGAGCAGAGCGAGCTGAAGCAGAACAAGTTCTGTTGTAGTTTAGGTGTCCTTGCAGACTACGCCATGGTAGTCCCAATGGTACAAGCGGACAAGTAAGAAGCAGGAGTGCTGTCATGGTAAGACCCACTGATCTGGAGTGGTTTTACTGTAATAGAAAACATGCTCTACAGTGGCCGTCCTTCTCCACCTCAGCGCAGGGGGTCCTGGTCCTGGTCCTTGGGACCTCAGCAGGACATTGCTACGTGTGGAAACGATCTTTGAAGACTACAGTTTAAGGAAAGCCTAGGTTTTTAACAGGCAAATGTGGTCTGCAATCATTAGACAATCTATAAAAGTGGGACAGATAGCTGTTTCATCTTAGCAGGTGGAATATTAGGTACTAAACAAGGAGGCACTGAGTACATGGGCATATTTGATTAAATTTGTGGAGTTATCTCTGGTTATTTGGCAGTGTCAGATGAGGGAACACGGTGGAGTCACAGCGGCTTAGTGCAGTACCACCCATCTGCTAAACGTCAGCAACGGTGACTCACGGTGTTAACACAACCGTGCGGAGGGAGGGAGGGCCCCTGTGCTCATTGACAACAGCTCGACAAACATTCTAGTGAGCAACTGCAGCACTATCCATCCAGGCTGGGTAGGCCCAAAGAGACAGCGTGCACATCTGGACTGAGATCCCGTTGTATCCAGCAGCAGGCTCCTGCTGGAACAAGATGAAAATGCTTGAACTTGGAAAAAAAAAAAAAAAAAAAGAAAGAAAAACATATATGGCCAGATTCTCAGTGAGTTCTGTGCCAGTTCTCTGTCTTATCTGTCCTTTATTTGCAGGCTGCTTGCCCAAAAACCATATTTACTTAGCGACACAGATGCCAAGGAATTAAATTTCTTCAGTCAGCAATATTCACCAACAGGTTGAAGGCTGCACCACCTCAGCATTTACAAAGAGAGCAGCAGAGTCAACGTGTTCAACATTACAAATGATAATTATAACGTCCTGCTGGCTTTCCTTTGCTGCAGGTTAAAACGCAACAGCAAAGGGATTTTGTTGACCCCGGCAGAAGAACAGATGTCTCAGAGCTGGGCAAAATGCGCACTTCGTCCCGTACGAGTCAAAGCATAAACGCTCCCTGGCGCGAGTGCCCGTGAACACGCGTTAAGCGACGACCTGTATTCAGTGTGGGAGCGGGAGAAGTGTTTGTGCGTACGGGCCGGGTCGGTGCAGAGCCGAGCCGGGGGTCCCTTGTGTAGCACTTTTACGGGTAGCAGGAGCCGTGCAGACTTCTCAGCAAACAGGGTCAGCCTTGAAGCACAAGGTTTCTCTGACTGCTCTGCAAAAACACGGGAATAGACTAGCAGGAGTTTTAGTAGGAAAAATATACCTGAAAGTACTGAGGATTTTTTTTTTCCACCAAGTGTAAAGCATATGCAGACCCCCATAGCAAAGCAGCATTAAAGGTGAAACTGGGGACAGCAAAGAAGCTTCTTTGCCATTTTAATAAATACAAATAATTCCCTTTTGCCCAAATCCCATATTCCCAAGCTCATTAAAGCAATTTCAGAAATTTTTTTGGCTCTGGAACATATAAGCAAAATTCAAACCATGCAGTCCCTTGAGAATCCCTTGCACAAATTGCGTAGGTCAGGCCAAAATAAGTTTCTGTCAAACAGCCTAACACCTAGGGTTATTACGAAGCTGGTGGGTTGCACAAAAGGTCTGTATGTAGGACGGTCCCGCAGCGACTAAAGGCAGGGGGGCCGTTGTCACGGCACTGGCTTTATTCGGGTCATGCTGAAAGCCCAAGCGGGGTTTTTGCGGCATACAGTCCTTCCGTGGTGGCTGCGTGCTTCAGGTTTGTCGCTGGAGCTCTCTTCTCCCGCACCGACTTCATTCGGCTCGTGGACCTCCGCGCTACCCGTGCCCGGCGCTGCGCTGGCTTCTCGGCACGCTCTGCTGTCCCAGCGCTGATCCGCGCCCCCCACAGCGCTTCTGGGCCCCTCTCACGGGGCTTCACCGTATTCTTGGGAAACATCCTCCCCACTTTCTTTGCGCAGTAGGAAGATGCACAGCATATTCCTCAATCAGCCAATAACCAGGGAGTCATAGGGAGAGCTCTATATCTGAGGTATATTTGTTGGCTTTTGTTTTTGTTTTCTTTTTTTTTTTTTTGTCATTCTGAATAAGTACTGTGTGTGTCTGGGAGGTTTTCTCAGACGTCCTGCAGAACACAGGCTTTTTCTCTTCGTGGAGAACGGAGACAAAAGGATGGGCTCAGCCCCTCGCAGCTGCCGAAGGGAGGGCAGCTGAGGGCGGCGGGACGGAGGTGCCGGCTGCGCGGGACGGGCTGGCAGGGGGCGGCTGCGGGGCAGGACTTGCCCGGAGGAGGCCCGCGGGGCTGCAAAGCCAGGCATGCCGAATGCCGAGGAGCTCTGTGGACGCGGCGGTTAGGAGGTTTGAGCTCTGGGCACGAGAGGCCGCTACGTCTAGGTCTGAAGAAGCTGCTGTTGCCGTGAGGCAGACAGCTCTGGGACCCTGGGCACGGGGTGTTCCAGTTCTGCCTTTGGCCGCTTCTTTTTAGCTAATTGAGACTCAGGGATAACATGAGAGAAGGTAGTTGGAGGGGCAAAAATAGTGTCCTGTCCCTTGATGGGTCTTCCCCCTGCCAGCTCTGGGGTTATGGCTTAGTCGGGGCTTTAGTGGCTGCCAGTGGGTTGGCACTAAAGCGAAAGAGCCTCTGCCGAGGCTAAGAGGCAGCCCCGAAGTTCGGAGGCACCACAAGCCATTAACTCTTCCCATGCCCCGCAGAGGCCCTTCTGAAAATCCTCCTGCTACCAAGAGGCCTTGCTCATGATGATGTTCCCTTCTCCCAGCTCCGTCCCGCGCCTCCAGGAGTATCTCCTGCCTGATAAAGCTGTATTACACTGCCGAAGGTACTGCTTGGTGAGACTTCAACGGGCCAGGCTATCCCGGCAGTGCTGGCTGAGGCAGTGCACGTGAAAGCTCTCTCATTTTCCTGATTTTGAAAAGACAGCACTTGTCTTACTTACCCCTTGTTTTACTTACCCCAAGCTCCAAGCAATCCATACTTCCTTCGCAAACTTCTTGTTTTAAAAAAGGCTGATTACCTTGACCAACTCCCAAGACCATGTTCTTAAAGGCTGCTATCAAGAAGTAGTCCCAGCTCCTCTTATCCATCAGTTTTATGATGCTGCTTCTTTGTTAGCAGGCCCATTTTTTCTTTTCCCTGTGCTGCACTTACAAAAATCCTTCTAAATCTTTTAAATTCCTTCTGCCAAAATAAGTCTCTCTGCTTTTTTATAGTCCTTACTATTTGCCTTTACAAGCCACTTAATCTGAATGTAATTTTGCTCATTTTCCTCCTCTTTTTTCCCCATTTCCTGTGCTCCATTGACATGCTAATAAGTAAAATTAGGACCCTCACTTTGGAATAAAAGCTTAGCAGAGTTTTACAGGAGAGAATATCATGAGTGGAGATGAAATGCTCATTAGACGACTTTATTTACAGCTAATAAAACTTCAAAATTAATTTAGGTGTACTTAATTTTCTGTCATAATCTGAAAAAGTATAATCCAGATATGTTTTTCCCCCCGCCAAGGGTAGCATTGACAGCAATGCACTGATCTAGCCTGTCGGGAAAGTTTCCTGCTCTGTTCCTGTGCGATGCCGGGGCGCGTAGACTCAGCCCGGCTCTCACGTTTGCATTCATGTTCCAGCCTAGGAAATATCTTGGTGCCTGAACCAAGATAGTAGTTTGGGAAAGGCGGTTCGTGTGTCTCTTGAGACCTTGTGGTTCTGCTGATTTGTGCAGGGTAGACAAGTGCCGGACTGGCCCGACCGCGCCGGCCTGCGTGGAGTTGGCCCTGCCCAGCGCTGGCCGGTGCCGTTTCAGTCCCCGCAGCCCGTCACAGTGCTCTGTGCTTTCCTCCTAGGCCTGTCCCAGGTTCTCTGTCTTCACTCCTGCACCTGCACAACCGACAGCGACAGCCCATGCCTGCCTCCATGCCCGGCACCCTGCCCAACCCCACCATGCCCGGGTCCTCTGCTGTGCTCATGCCTGTAAGTTTGGGGTGTTTTTTTGGCGGGTCTGTTTATTTGCTTGATTCAAAAATCTGTTGGTGTTTCTAAAAAAAAAAAAAAAAAAAAAACACACAATGAGCTAAAGTAGGGAAGCTAGAGCTTTTTCTCCATTTCATCTTGCACAAGAGTATTTCTGCTGCAATTAATGGAATGTTAATTAGTGTGAGAGTGATTTTAAGCAGTTTGCAGGAGACTACAATTTCTGGTTCTCGCTCTTGATCATGCAGGTGAGATCAGTACGTCTGCTGGAACAAAAAGATATTTTTGAAGTCAGCCTCAGAACGTACTGGGAAAGTCATGTACCTAAATTATGCCAGCGAGCTCTAACGTAATCTTCTTGCTTCTGAGAGATAATCAGCTAATAAGAAAGAAATGTGACTTACTTTACAGGGCTGGTTACTTGCACTAAGATAGAGCTTAGTCCTTCACAGTCCCTGCTCATCTTCAGCTGATTTCTGAAGAGCTGGGAATAATCACCGCCTTCTGGATGACACAGAGCACTTTTCAATTGTAGCTTCAAATTATTAAATGTTTTTAACAACCCTGTCAATATAAAACATTTAGGAAGACAAGGGGCAGAGACTAGTTTAGGAAACAAGGGGCATGAGGAAGAGGAAACTGTGAAGGAGGAAGTTTTTGTGTCCTTGAACGATGTTCATTTTGGAAAGCAACTTGAGAGCCATCAAACATGGTGTGGAGGGAAGTGTTGCTTGTTCTGGCTCTGCTAGAGCAAGCGGGGGGCATTCAGAAAAGTCAGGTTTGCCTGCTCTCCTAGCAGTCATTAATGAGTTATTAATTATTAACTTATCAGTAAGGCTCTCCTGGAATATCGACCAGGAAGCTCAACCAAAAATACTGGTGCTGTGGCAGGGCTCCCGAGGCCTGAAGCGGTGCAAACATCCTGCCGCCGCACAGCTCCTCCTGAAGCAGCACCATGACCCTACTTACCATCCTGCTCTTCGGAGCAGCGAGCCTGGTGTAGCAGTGCTCGTGTCTTTGCAGGGAGAACACTCCAGAGAAATATTTCATCCAGTGCTCGCTGCCATGAGGGTTTTGCCTCCCTAGCTCGCTCAGTGGCGAGTTCGCTTGCAATAAGTGCTCTGAATAGCCAGAAGGGCTTCTGCTCTCCTTTCTGCTGCATCAGCAGCACATGAAAGCCTCCCTAACGAGGCATGTGGAAAACTCCTCTAAGCTGAGCACTCCAAGTCGAGGGAAGAAAAGAAAAAAGTCTACTCATTTTCCACATACTCTAGATTGTGGATTTTTATTTATGTTCTTAACAAGCTAAGTTGGGCTGCACTGACAGGAGAAGCCGCAACTTTATACAGTGATGCTTTTAAAACCACTTAACTCGGAGTGTTGTTATACTAAAAGGGAGAAAATCATTACAAAGAAATGCAGACCTGGGTGGCTGATACATTTGTTTAGCAAAGAATTGTTTTCTTTATAATTGGCTGTGAGGTTTCAGGGACGATGCTGATGAAACCCCCGCCTGCGTGCGTGCACACGCGCAATCCCTGCAAGAGATGGCTATTTCTCAACTCATGACCTAAAGAAGTGAAGCTGAGTCCATTTAAAGAGAAACTGAGCATAAATTCCTGCAAATATCTCTGTCCTGAAGCTATCTTTTCTCTTTCTTTTAAAAGATGGAGCGGCAAATGTCAATGAACTCCAACATCATGGGCATGCAGGGGCCGAACCTCAGCAATCCGTGTGCTTCACCTCAAGTCCCCCCAATGCATTCAGAAGCCAAAATGGTAAAAAGAAACAGTTCCAACATTTATTTTGCTTTCTTACATTGCGCTTACATGCGGCTTAGCCAGACAGTGGGGGATGCAGCCAGACACTGCTTACTTCATTCTTAGTCATACGTTACACTCTTTCGAATAGGCTGCTGTAAATTGCCTTTGTGTCAGTTTGGTCTATGAACTTTTCAAGATGTTACCCATTCTAGCTCAATTCTCAGTGAGAAGAAACTGAATTGAAGAGTGGGCCACCTGATCCATGCTGTCTTTAAGAGGATTTTTGGTGCAGATTCATGGAATTTAAGCAAATGGCCCATGTGGTTCTGTGAGGCTATCTGTGCGCTGCAACATGACTTAAATAGAAAAATCCTCAGCAAAAAAGTGTAGTAAAAAGTATCTGAGGTGGAGGGAATGTGCATGGGCTTTGTTTTTTTCTGGATAGGTGCATGGTGTTTCAGGGCAGTGCCAGTGGTAGAAAAGCAGACTGAATGACACATATAAAACTGGGATATTTTCTTTTGCTTGAGTGCAGCAGAATTATTGCTGTCCAAAAAAAAAAAAAAGTGTCAGAATCTGGATAAAAATAATTTACCAGGGAAATGTCATAGAGTTTTTAAAGCTGTTGTATGTCTTACAAGGTCAAGGCTTCTCAAGCGTATGTATTGATACAGGATTAGCACAGATAACTAAATTACGAGTGTGTGTATGTAGGGCTCCCCCAGCTTTATCGATACTGGCACAGAGGTTTTGAGTAGTCATATCCCAGAGCCAAGTTAATCAGTGTTGGAATTCTTGGGCTTTTTCAGTTTCAGCGCTGCCATTTGCTGGCTGGAATAAATACGAGGGCAGCAGTTTAACTCTGTCGGGTTTTTATCCGTTCGAGATACCTCATCGCAGTGGAAAACAGGAGTAACTTCATTGAACTCTGTCGCTGGCACCGCGCCAATGCAAAATTGTCAGAAGTGAGAGAATGAAACCAAGCCGGCAAAGATTGAGCAACCCTGTGTTTTTATCTATTTCTACTTTGCATGACTGGTGCGGCTTTAAGCTTGTTGCCATCTATCCCCGGGCAAGTACAAATAGCTTCGGGCCCGCAGACAGGGGGACCTTGCCCGCAGGCGCAGCGCGTGCAGGAAGCCCTCGGGCGGGAGCAGCAGGACGCGCGAGCTCCTTCCCGCTCCGTCCTCCGAGGCCGGACGGCACTGCCTTCCCCTCCGCGCGGGTTTGGCCTAGGCTGCGAACCCAGCCCCTGTTAACACCCCGGCTCAAACCGCACTCCGTAAACACGCAGCCGCTTGGCCACGACGAGGGCCATAGCCAAAAACGCTGCGTCGTGCGGCCAAGGAAAACCTGTGGTCAAGAGGTCCCCTCCGCCGCGCCGCGCCGGGACCGGCCAAGTGGCAGCGGCGTCTGCAGCGCCGCTTGTTAAAAACCTTCTGGAAGAGGCGAGTGTTTTTTCAACTCGAGCGAGGTTGAGCCAAACTAAATACTACTTGGCTGAATAAATCCCAAGCTGGCATCTGTTTTGGGGACTAAAGGTTCTGCAGTTTATACCGCCCCTCACCCCCACCCCGCCTCCTCCCGCTTTTCTTTTTTACTGGCAGCATGAGGCTGCTTAAAAACAAGATTAAATTATTGGTGCGTATGGTGAGAATTCTGCGCTTTAATATCTGAAACCGTGCGTTAATGCAAATTACTTTAGGGGCTGGGTGAGGGGTTTGGTCCTCAAATCTAACATCAAAAGGTATCACGCTTTCGGACAGAAATTGCTATCAGTTCTGAAAGAGAGCAGAGCGAGCAAACAGCTCCTGTCCTTCTAAGGGGCTTTCTGCCCCTCTCCGAGGGTGGAACAAAGCCACACAATTAACTCTATTGAGTAAGAGGCATCATTCAAAGCTCCAGGAAATTCTGTCTTTTAAATTGATTTTGAAAAATATTCTTTGACATATTTTTATCTTTTCTTTCTGTTTGGTCACACAAATAATATAGAAAGCCACTTTATTTAGCCACCACTTTGTAGCATGAATTTAACAATACTCTGTATGAATACAAAGGCAAAAAACAAGTAGGAAATATTCAGAGCAAAATTATTTCTTAGATATAAGTTCATGGATTTAAATCTAAATCATCTGTATTACAGTCATGTTGTTTGCTTTGGTTAACCAGTGTGCTTTGCTTTGTACTCAAAGCATGAAACTTTGCATACTCCAGGTAGTTGTTTTTTCTTAAAAAAGAAAAAGTAGGTAAATGAGGGTGCTTAGTGCTGTATGGGATTGAGCCCTGCATTAGAAAGGAATTTCAGATTCTGCTAATGCTATTACTAATGATGGATCCAATACTGCACATGTTCTCTTTGGCTGGCAGCATGCTATGAAGTATATATATGTATATAAATATGTGTGTGTGTTGAACACTAGGCAGGAGTCATCCAGGCTCCTCGCAGCTAATGACAGCAGTAACTGGAGAAGTCTGGGGGACTTTGGACCTGATTCATCTGCCACCCGAATCAATGGCAGATGGGCCAGGGTTTTCTTTGCACTTTCACAGAGGAATGCGGGACAGACTCCTCTAGATGGGAGACCCAGATGTGGTACCAAATCTTTCTGGCCTTAGGCACACGAAAAGAGGCACTTGAGCAGAAGAAGCTGCTTTGCTTCTGTAAAAGAGATATGAATAAATAATATGACTGTGGATACTGTGTGAGGGCAGGTTTTTCAGAGAGAGCAGATATACGGCAAAATTTTCACCCCCTAGATTGATCTGTAATCAGTTTGTAGCAGAAATGTAAACAAATTCGTATATATATGTATATGTATGTATATATACACACCCATACACATATAGATTATGTATTGCATTAACATTATGGTTTACATCCTATCGTACTCTCTTACATACTATATATATATACATATACACTTGCTGGCGTTTATGGAAAGCAACACTGTGCCACCCACGGTGCTTTTCTCCTTTTTTTTTCCTGTAGAATTCTACTTCAAATATTAATGTGTTGTAGATGACGTCCCAGAGCCGATTTAATTTATCACAACACTCTCCGTTTCCTTCCCGGTGTGCCGCTCAGTGAGTGCACCACCTAAAGCTTTAAAACTGTCTTAGTAAATGAACGAATGAACATCTAAATCAATACTGCTTCCTTCTTAGATTCAGAGCTGAGAGGATTAAAACCTTTACATTGTCCACCAAAAACACACATTGATTTTATATTAAAATATATTACATTGGAAAGTGGAGGGAACAGATACCTTTGAATGTACATGTTAAAAAGAGGCAGAATGGCACATGTAGCATATTAACACGTGGCTCGATAGGCCGAGGCTATTAGGAACTTGGAATTATCACCTTTGCATTAGTGCACAGTTTTTACCTACGGCTGGGTTTGCAGCTTCAGGGCATTCCGGTGCTTTTGCCTGGAGGGCGATGCCGTGCGGGCTGCCCGGGTGCCAGATAAGCGCCCTGCGCTGACGCATTTTCTGTGCGCTCCGAAAGGTGGAATCAAAGGCCAGCTGGCAATGGAAATAACCTGGCTGAAAGACACAAGTTTCAATTTAAACTGTTAATTTTTTTTTCTTTTCTTTTTTTTTTTCTTTCCCTTCCCGTCAGATGTACAGTTTTATGAAATTTAAATAAAACACAATATGTGTGCCTTGGCCATGGCTGCCTTCCTGATTGAATCAGTATGACTCAAAAAAACAGAGTTGCCGTTTTCATAGGTGTATTAAGATAGGTGATGCTGTTTTATGCTGTATATGGGAATTAAGAGTGAAAACATATAGGGAGAGAATAATAATACACCAGTAAAGAGCATGGGCCTAATTTTAATGGTGAAATTGTCTGTATTACTGAAACCTTAATTTAACCCTCACTTAACTCAAACCTTACTGGAACCTTAAACTTTGCAAATGCAGCGGGCGCAGCCGGACAGTGACGCGAGCG
>VZSV01000109.1:2187546-2226754 GCA_013398735.1 Nothocercus julius | reverse complement strand
CCTTCGCGCGGCAGGCGCCGGGCGCTGCCGGGCCCGAGCTGCTGCCGCTCTAGCTCTGCCTCCTCAGC
Source organism: Nothocercus julius (assembly GCA_013398735.1). NCBI lineage: Eukaryota > Metazoa > Chordata > Aves > Tinamiformes > Tinamidae > Nothocercus > Nothocercus julius. Next base: position 2,226,686 of record VZSV01000109.1, on the reverse strand, counting down.
GTTTCGGGGCCGAAAATACACCGTTAAATGCAGTAAAGGATCTGAAGGCAGCGCTTTTATACTGGACTGCCTGGGAAAAGAATCAGTTTAATAGAGCAATGCACATCCCGTCAGGGCCAGAAGACTTTTCTTACCACTGATGCTGGGCTACTGAGCAAAAGAAAAATGTCTCAGCTCCGTGGAGCTTTCAACAGCAGTTCTTTCACAATAAAGCAATGAAAGCAGTGCGAGAGGAGGGGGGAAAAAAGGAGGAAAATGAAGTCTTAGAGGGTAAACCAAGAAGAGCCGAGACAAAATTCTTTGCATCAGTAACTGGGAAGTGTTTGTAAGGAACAGATTATTAAATAGTTAGAAGTTTTGGAGCTTCTACAACTATTGACAAAACTCTCTGCGCTGAAATTGTATCTCCTGCTACATTTGCGCCTATGTCTGAGAGTCCCCAAAGCCAACATTTCGGTGTGCTCCTGGGCTGCACTTGAAAATCCTCCCCAGGCAGTAGCTTTGCCTTGCTGCGGATTAAGGTATTAATGTTACGGGTGAAGCTAATCATATTTTGTTTTGTTTACTGAAACAGGACCATGTCCCCGTCATGCCTAAATGCTGGATTATGAAGGAAACTCAGTGGAAACTAATTCTTCTTAAGCTGTCAGTGGCTGAATAAGTGAAATAGAGACAAGGGCTGGGTCGGTTAGCCAGAGCTGCTGCGAGTATGTGCTGAATATTTGATCTCACTTCTACCAAGTGCATACAAATTGCTTTGCTTGTTGCAGCCACAGTTGTAACAATTCCTTGCATTTTTCTTCCTTTGTGTCACTTTATCCTGTGGTGATATTATCAGCACTGTTTCCCTAGAAGAACTTGGATTTTTATTATTTTGTTTGCCTTTATTCAGCTGGGTGTTAAAATGACCTCCCCCACCCATCAGCCCTCACCAACTGTCCATCCTTTCTTGCTGTCTCTCCACCACCCTCTTTATTCTCCCAGGATTTGCTTTCTTGGTAGATTTGTTTCTCTTACTCCTTTTTCCTCCAGTGTCCACCCTCATTTTGTAACCATAGCAATAAGTGAAATACAATCCTCACATTTGCTCGCTGCAGCCACCATCTAGCCCAACACCAGAACTGTTGGGTCTGGTTTTTGCATGTTTATTGTATGGTTTTAAAACTTGGGTCAGATGCATCTGTGTATGATGCCAAGCTGCCCCTTTCAGGGGGTTTGGTTTCTGTAGACGCATGTGTCGGTGTGTGCTGGTGTGAGTAAAAGCAAGCCGTTATGGTAGTGCAGCTGGAGAAGAAGGAAATTATAAAAATAAAACCCACGTCTATGTTACAGGGAAGTTCTGCTTCGCCTAGATGCATTGCAGCCTCTTGCTTGGAGTTTGTGCAGCTTTCACTTTCCAAGGTTTTCGCAAGAGCTGTGAGTAACGGGAGCTGTTTTACCCTGGGGGCTGCTGGCCCCAGCTTTGACGTTTGCTTGGGATGCCCAAGAGCATCTCATGGCAAACGTGGCCTTTACAGCTCCGTGTTTTAACCTCTGAGCACACAGGAGCTGGAAGTAAAATCTCATGACAATAAATCTCTTTTTTATAGACAGGCTTAAAAGGCCTTTTCTCAAGTCTGTGCAGATCACTAATGACACAGGTGATTAATTATGATAATATTCCTGTGAGATAAATATTTTTAGACCATTGAAGAATTGAAACAGAAAAGCAAAATGACTTGCTAGAGGCCATGCAGTTTGTCAGCAGCAGAACTAAATGAGCACAGCAGCAGCTCTGGTTCCCAGTTCCAGACTGCACCACTTCTCTCTGAGTAGAATTTATGTATATATAATTAATATGAGCTAATAGAAATTATTAAATCAATATATTAATATAATCATAAAACATAGTGTGTTTTTTCAGGACACAGTGAAAAAAATGAGGGAGCTCTGAGCTTCTCATGTAGCCCCGTTTAGAACAGGGTCAAACTGAAGCTCAGGATTCAAACCCAAATGAAGGCGACGGTTTGTATTTGGTTTTAATGCCCCTGAAATCTTCTGAACTTTACTGAAGAGAATTTGGCTCAAAATGACAAAAAAAAAAAAAAAAAAAAAAACCTCTTTTGAGACTTCTGTCACCCGAGATGATGGAAGTCTTGTGAGATCAGCTTCGCTGGCACTGTGGCTTTCACAGATATCTCAGGAGAGCCCTTACTTTCACATAATGTCAACCACATCCAAACCAGGACTAACGAGTACCCCCGTAGAGTTCATTTGAAGATCATAGGCATATTTGAAATACTGCTGCAAGCTGTGTTCAGTTTCAGGAAATGCTCACAGCATTTGCTGTTTTGCTTCTGTCAAATATGGCCAGTGACACGTCTCAGCAGTGAGAGGGTTACACACGGCCTTCCAGATGTTCATTAGAGCCACTTTTCTATTTATTTTTGGAGAGTAATCAAGGAGGTAATTTAAAAACACTGGGACAGACTGCGTCTCCCACCCTGGAAACACTTATGTAGCAAACTCCGCTCCACTTGCTGCTTTTACTAGCAAATCGTTAGCCTGTAATGTTTTTTTCTGAGCATTTAGGGTGTGAAATGCTGTGAATAATCTTCTTGAATGTGCTCTGCAGGCAGACGGCACAGGGCGTTGTGTCCTCAGAGTTGTTATCCCACCTCTACGGCACCTCCTGCCTCATAGAGCTTATGGGGGGGACTCAGGGGATCGCAGCAGGGTCCCCTTACTGTCCCTGGGGCATTTTACTCTGCACTGTGACTGACTGCAAGTTCTCTGAAAATGTGAGTGCCTCCAGGTTACTCTGCTTTAGAGAAGTTGCCCCGTTTTAGGTGTTGCACATTACACAGCAGAGAGCAAAATGCTCGCTGCAACTGCAGTTCTCCAGTAGTATTGCAGAGGCTTGGGGAACACAGGCTGGGACCAGCTGCAAGATGAACTTTCAAGATTCAACTCACAGGCTCAAAGTCCTTTAGGAATAGAATTTGATTTATGTAAATGTCCCTTCTTTTATTCATGGATGTGAATTTTTTTCTTTTGCTACATACAGTGAAGTCACACTGAAACCAACTCATTACTGTACTGAAAAATATTCCAAAAATGTTATTTTAAGATAACATCCAATAGTTCATTTAGCAATATTATCAGTATGAACGTAGTTTAATTTAGGACTGTAACCTACATTACATTACATTTTCACTCGTGAATGCCTAGCTTTAAAATTGTGTTGTATTAAAAAGAAACTTTTGCAAAACTGAAAAGCAGCAGCTAGGATTCCCATAGTTTTATTTTTCACTCCCTTACAAATGATTAAAAATGAAATACACACCTTCTCCCTGCAGCTCAAGCACTACTTTTTTCTCTTTGCTTCTCTGACAGAAAAACAGAACATAACTTGTCTGTTTTCGTTTTCCAACATGAGTGTTCAGAAAAGAAACAAGTACCAGAAGCAGCTTCAGCGAGACCTTTGCATTCCTCTAGTTTCAGAAAATAGAGGCAATGTTATTAGCACCGTCAAAGAATACTTTAAAAATACAGTCCTGATCCTCAACTGCTCAAAACCGGTGGAAGCACATTCACTTCAAAGAAACTGTGTGAGTTTTGCGTCAATTGAGGACCCAGTTTCTGCTTTTGAATCTCAAAATTTTCCTTTAGGCAAACTGCGTCCCTCCTACAGTTTGATACTGCCAGTTGAGCTTTCTGTTGGTTTTGGCTTTTGGTTTTAATGTTATTCTTTTATTTAGAAAACAGTACATATTTGTCTCTTCTTTTTGAACACTGGTGTTTTGCCAACTCTTCCTGCAACTTATATGAATGTTTTCTCGTTTGGTTTTTCAGCTTTACTTCCTACAGGTGTTTATTACATAGTATTTAATGATAAATTACTTTGTACAATCCCCAAAATATCAGGACATTTTGTACTTGATTTGTCATGCCAAGCAATCACAGGGATTTTTTGACTCTCAGATACCAGTCAGTGACACGTATTGGTACCTGTTGTTGGTGATTGCTGTCCAAAAATTGCCAGATACTTCTTTGAAACTGATGGATGATTCATGATGTTATATTTAGGCCACATTATTCTGGAATGTTTAAATTAGACTAAAAGCCACCTCTGAGTACATATGTGCAAACATAGAATACATTTTTAGTTTCCCATCTGGAAACATATATAATGTCCAATGCTGTTTTCAAATTGCAAGAAATATTGTTATATTTTTATTATGGTATTTCAGTTCACACTCTTGCTAATATAAAAAGTTTAGTAATGGCCTATCCTCAATACTGCCCTCAAATGCCAAGGTTACGCATGAAGTCCAATGGGATCTAGCAAATGTTTTAACTTTTATTAAAGCCTAAAGCCCAAAATAGACTTTACTAGACCTGTACAAATTATTTTAAATTATGTAAATATTTTTAATATGTCTGGCTTCTGACAGAACACTACTATATACCCAAGTATGACATTTGCCTTACTGTGCCAACTTCTTGCTTTCCTTTTTTTTTTTTTTACTTCCCAAAATACCTAGCATCATTACTGGATTTGACTAGAGTCTGCTTTATGTGCTGCTTGTGGTCCAGAGGAAATCTATGGGAAGAGGACAGGCTGGGTTCCCCTGCTGTTAACAGATGTCCTTTAGGATGAGATAAAGCAGGATGAGCTCTGCTTTGGCCGCCAGTGCCGCGGCCAGGAGATGCCCAGGCTAAGGGTGGGTGCCCTTGATCTGGTAGATTTGTGCAGACCTGAGTCTGCCCTGTGCGTCCAGCACAATTCCTGTTATGAGAGTTTCTGCTGCAGACATTCCTCTAGCTTCATTGCTGGAGTAAACACTCTTCTAGGAATTCTCTTAACTAAAATATCCTGCCAGAGCCTTAATGTCTGGATGCATATGAAACGTGGATGCTCTGAACACTTCATTGAAACAAGAGGCAGTGGCAGGAGGCTTGAAGAGCTCCACTCCTACACTCTGCTGGTCAAATGTCTGCAGGTGTGTGCAAGCTCGCAGTGTGTGTGCGGGTTTTTCCTTGCAGTGGTTTCCTTTTTCTTCTTCATTCCATGCATTTTTGCCATGCATGCAAAATCTCATCTATGCCTATGTGGCTAAACGTGCCTACCTATTTATTTCTGCATTATCTTATCTTTTATGGAGAAGTCACTTACTGTTCCTGAAATACTTTAGAATGCCAGGGATCAATAAATAACTGAAAATCCATGTGTATTACCCCAAAATCAGCTACTAAAATCTACTTAGGATGACTATCATTTGCACGAATAATGGGAATTTTCTTCTGCTACATCAATTTGCAGTGGGCTGTCTGTCTTCTAAATGATGTTAGTGGTGGATTAGTTTGATTGGAAACTTGATCCAAGCAGTGTTTGAATTAGTTGAATAAAAGGCTCCCAGAGGGAATCTAGGGTTTATGTAAAAACTGGTATATAAGTAGATCACTGCTGAGAATTAATATAGGAATGAATTTCCCTCGCTGAAATTTGTAGTTATGGGACTCTCCAGTGATACCAAAATTTTGGCAAATAAGGTAGATGATTATCTCTTTTTAAAGATTTTAGAAAGTAAGCAGTTCCCTCTCTGGACTATTTCAAAGTCAAGATGTGGTTACTTTGGTCTTAGTAAAGCCGGCAAATATGAAGCTAGTTTAATATCACCTACAAGTGATTTTAAGTGAAGTTAAAGTAACTGTGACTTGGAGTATCTGTCCAGCAAGTACTGTGCTCCCGGGCAGCCTTATGGTCCCAGCCACCACAACCTGGGCAGCGACCAGCTTGATCAAATAGCCATTTCCTCACTTTACTAGTCCATGTGTTTGGCTTGTCCCTTCCACAGTGAAAACTGTGGAACAGAGGCTGCAAACATACATTTTTCTGGGGCATGTAAGATCCTTCTGCAGGGATTTTTAGGGTCTCAAGCTGCAGTGAAGCTCTCTTGGCTTGGGCTTGTGAAGGGGATGTTGAGTAAGTTGAGTTGTGTTTAAGCCCTATTGAGTTTAAGTCTCGGATGTGTTTAACCACTGATCTTAACATCATGGTTGATACCCATGAAATGCTAACCATGACATCAAGTGCTGTGGGAGGCTCCTCGCAGAGGTGTATGCAAATGGCAAGGAGAGGAGCCCAGCAGGTAGGGAGCTCCCATCCATGCTCCAGGTGCTCCCAAAGTCGCTGCTGGACAGGGGTGAGGTCTGCAGTCCTGAGGCTCCTGACCCTTCTTTTCTTTGTGAAGCACTGTGAGACCCAGCTCGTGCTCGCAGACGGCTCCCGCTCCTTCCCAAACCCCCGGAGAAGAGGAGGCACTCGTGCTGGACAATTTTCTCTGGGAACACGGGCAGAAAAGCTTGTAGGGTATCTGTGCCTCTACGGCAACTCATCGTCTTTGAAAAAAAACCAGCACAAAACCATCTCCAATCCCCTCTCCAGTGTATTTGTGCACCCCATAGGTAATGTTAGCATGGTATCAGTGCACGCTATACCCGTCTGCTCGAATCGCCGGGTGCCATTTGACGTATCTCTCGTAATAAATTATGTACTTAAAGGAGCAATAACAATAGCTGAGATTCTGGAGACGAGAAGAGTCACGTTACCAGAAGTACCAAAAAGGCTGATTAAAATTAAATTGTAGCAGACAACAGTTGTGTTACAAAGGAAGGCTGTATTACAGCCAAGTCACTTTCTTAGCTAACCTCTGACTTATTTATTTCTCCTGCATGCTGCCGTCTGCATGCTCTTTCTGGTTGTAATGAGCATTAATTGATTAGCTGGATCTATGAAGAGCTTGAGCACTCGTAAGTACTATCCCAGTGGGTACACAACTAAATAGTTTATGAGGTAATTAGTATTTTAATGCCTTTTCTAATGAGCCTTTTCAGTAATGAAATCTCATGAGAACATTATTGGTTCATATATATTTTTCAGACACAACAAAAGGTAAGCTAATGCTGTTAAGAGATTTTAAAGCTAGTTTATGAAATGGTTTTTAGTAACTTATTTTTGAAAGCTTGCCTTCATTCATTTTGCTTTATTAAAAAAATGCCATCTTAATTTTTCACACTTTTGTGTCTCTTGCACTCCTCTCTCCTGACAGATTTCTTACAATGTAACTGCAATTTCAAATAATTGGGATAATTTCTGAGTCTGCTACCCGATCTAAGCTCAGCTGTAAGTAAATAATACCATACTGTCTGAGCATGTTGTTTCAGATGTGTTCTCATCCTGGAAAAAAAAAAAACAACGCTGTGCCTGGCTGCACAGCTCCTTGGATTTATGGCTGTGTCAAGTTTGAAAGAATGACCAACCTCTACAAAGCTTCTCAATGTCAAGCTGGGCTCTATTCTGGCGGCTAGCAAAGAGCCCAGAGCTTGCAATCAGACCAGCAGTCTTACTTAACCTCCCCCCTTCGGGTTCACTGGCTGTGCACTGCTTTAGCCAGCATTAACCCACAGTTTGAAGGACAAGCGCTGTGTTCTGCGTTCTGCTCCTCCAGCACCTCAAATGAGATGGCTTCAGAGAGCTTTGCCAGGAGGAGCTTTCCAGTTTCTCGATGGCTCATTTCAGAGGCAGCCACAGGGACAGTTCTTCTTGCTTCTTACTCCCTGGAGATTGCAAGGTGTCAGCAGCTTTTATGTTCCTGTGTCTTAGGTCTCACTTCTTCCAGTTGGGAAATGCAGCCTTGTCCTGAGTGGGCAGCAATTTAGCAGCACATGGTGATGCTGTGACACAGCCTGGACTGTGGAAGGAAGCATGTATGCTTTGGAAATCTGCTTCGCAAATTAGTTTTACGTAGTTTGGGTGATGTATGCCTTAAAATACTTCGGAAAATTAATTTTAAGCTAGGGATGTGCAAATCTTATTTAACACTAGAAGCCGTAACAGTAAAACTGTAAGAAATTCCCATATACAGATCTCATTATGTAATGGGTCTAATTCATCCTTGGGGTATCTTTAATGGTGTCAGCACAATTTTGTAAAGGATGGATTTGGCCTAGGGACACCAATGCTATAAAACCTTGCTGTCTTCCACTGGTCTTTCTCTCTCTGTCTCTGTCGCCAAAGCTTTACTGAGACATGTGTCACTGTGATATATTAACATCTCAGTCATTTTTGATGACACTGATTTATTATTAGCATGTGGGTATTTTTTTTTTTCCAAGTGAATATAAAGGGTGAGATTTTCAGTTAGGATACTGTAAAAGCCCCACTCCAACACGTAGAAATAATGCCGTTTGACTTCACGTATTTGACCTTGCCTGCAATTCCGTGAAGACTTAGCAATGCTTAGGAGATGAAGAACGCCCAGTGCTGACCAGGGCTTTCCACAATGCCTGCCATCTCCCCACCCTCTTGCAGCAGGAGGCCAGAGGGCCCGACAGCACTGGAGGGCCAGTGATTTCTACATCTGCTACCAGCAGCACCTGCAGAGCCCCAGGTTTACCACGCTCGCCTGTATGACCCAATGGAGCCCTCTCGCAAGGCGGTCAGATACGCTGTTATGGTGAAATGAGAGGAGCCAGAACTGTACCCTTAGCTGTGGTAACGCGTTGTTTCCAGTCTTGGTCCATCTCAATGTAGAGTAGACCAGGCTTGAGAGCCTAGCCTTGAGAGGTCAGTGAGCCACCCCTGCTGCTCTGAGACCCTCTTCTGCATTAGTGATCCCAGGAGCTGGGTCCGTGCCACCATGCGGAGCAGGAGGTTCAGGAGAACGTGCACGTCAGGCTACCAGCCCTACCAGCCCAGCACAGGAAAAATATTCTCAGGGAAATATTTTGTTTTCCATGCTGGAAGCTTCATAGAGGGTGTTTCTGTTCTATATTCAGATCTTCCTTAGGGGAGAAATGACCCGTAAGTTGTCTGGGAGTGGGAGCTCTGAACTGTTTTCCTCTGATGGCCTTTGAACAGAGCTAGAGCCATCTTTGAACACTGGTGAAGCACAGTCGTGACTAAATGGGGAGAAACAGTTGTCAGATCATCAGATCGTGCTTTGAATTTTACTGATGATTCTTTTAAATTTGAAATGGACTGGAGTGGTTTTGCTTACTTTTTCAGGCTATTTTTTTCTTTTTTTCTTTTCTTTTTCTTTTTTTCTTTCTTTTTTCTTTTTTTTTTTTTTTTTTGGTGCCATGTGAGTCATCACCCATTTTTGCCATGACTTTGCTGTCTCTGGCAAAAGGGGTATTAGTGATAGAATGTGCAGTGCCGAAAGTCTAATCATCAAGCTGCCCGACACGTGTTCCTCCCCAGCTGACTTGGCTTCCTCTGGCATTCCTGGCCAGGTCCATTCTCCACGCTCCGTAGTAAGAGTGTGCAAACGCTGAGCAGGCACTGACACCTCAATTGCGTAAAGATTTGGCTTTCTGGGCTTCTCAAATGCTTCAAGCAGGCCTTTTACCTTTGGCTGTAGTGTATGTGCGTAGCTACAGCCCCTTCAGTGACTGCTAGAAGTGCAGTAGGGATATAGGGACTGAATAAATGCCTTGTCCTTCTTAAAAAAAGTTTTGAAAAGAGAAAAGGACTCTTCAAAGATTAGTTCAGTTCTTTCTGCTTTCCTCTCCTCCCTGTGTGTACCACCAAATTGTGTTTAATGGCTTTTGTGATGCTTAGAGTGCAGAAATCACGCAGATGTTCAAATCGGGAAGACCTCTGAATTCACTGGGCCCAGGGGAAACCACCGCTTGGGGTCTGGAAGAAGCCGTGATGTCATTTCGTGTGGCTGGTGGGACACACCTGGTACGTTTTTAGGCATTATTCTTGGATAGCCCTAAGGTGTGCATTTAATTCGTGGCCTCCCAAGAACATTTGGAAAATTAACTCCACCCTGAGCAATGGAAAGGTTCCTTGTCTTTGAGGGAGGCTCTTCAGGATGGGTCTTAATTTGCAGGGTCTGGGGGCTGTCAAGAGTCCACACACAGCAGTGCAACCAGAGAAGACTGCGGAGCACTTAGGGATTTGCTTCTAGGTATGCAAACTGAGTTCAAATGAACAGAAAAGCTGTAAATGCTGTTTACTTAAAACAAGGTTACTGTGACATAGAGAACCATACACAGTGGAGAAATTGGATATTTGGAAATTTATCCATGGATTTCCTGGGGTGTCTTGGACCATATAAATTTACTGCTATTGTGTTAGTGAAATCTGAGATTCCCTGAAGCCAGAGCTGAGACTAGGATTTAATTCACTTTGCTTTGAAGAAAGCAGAGGAGTAAATTTATTAAACTAATGTAGCTCTTCTGTCAGTTCCACGCAAAAGGAACTATGAACAAATAATAGTTTCCTTACAATTTTCTTTCAAAGAATGTGCATTTTTTTAATATATTTTTGAATATAGGAAAGGGAGGGGTGTTGAATGCTTCAATTCTTTTGTTTCTGAAAAAGAAGAGAAGACAGGTTGGAAAACCTATCAGGCATCATTGCTGAGCTGTGCAAGAGCTGTGTTTTGCTTTTAAGCTGTTAAACTAAATGAATATATTTTAAACACATGGGTAGTTTAAGCAGCATATTCTTGGAATATCTTATTTGCTATACTAAACTCTAATTCAGAATAATTGTGGGTTTTTTTAGAGTTAAAATTAGATAATGCTTAGTTATGTTTACATATTATACCAGCGTAATAGATGGCAGATATAAAGTGAAATTACAACATAGACAACCCAGACAATAAACATCCCAGTTCACAGTTATACTGTGAGTCTTTTTACCTCTTTATGGTGTGATTTCTGCATATAATTAAGTGGACACTCAAGTAGTTTGGGGACTGAAGCCTTAACTTAGTTATTTAAGTTACAGTTACCTATCAACGTGAGTTTCAGCATCAAAAGATAAATTTACAATGAGGAAAAAATATTTAGGATGAAAAATATAGCATAAATTAAATCACCTCAAAAAAAAAACAGGAATAAACTGTTGGCTGTATAACACTAAGAGAGCTAAATGGAAATGTAAAGAAAGTGTTAAAGGTCTTCCTGCAGGGTTTCCTGTTTCAGGAACATGGAGCAAGGAACATGTATACATTTCTCTAGTTCTGAATTGTTTTCTGGAGATCTACTGTTATTTTGTATTTAGGCATTATTGCTCTGCTACCCCATGCCTGTCAGACACATTCCAATCAAAAGTTCGTCCCAGTGCATTTTTAGGCATGAGGAACAGCTAGTGGCACCTCATTTAAAATGAGTAAGCGGAATAGCTCAGTTTCTGTGTAAATAATGCAAAAATCAGCAATATCTCATGGCAACTTTCTTTGCAAGCACTATCACTTTAATTCACTAACTGTTTTGCTCTTGAGCAAAGACAAAGATTTCTGGGTTTGTAAATGAAGCTGAAACCATTGGGATCGCAGTATGAGGGCCACCCCGAGTACAATGTTCGCATTAATCTTTGCTCCTTGCACAGAAAGCTGGAGCTGCTGCCAGACCTAATGAATGGCTTTCGACTCCACCATGTTAGGCTACCACTAAATACAAAGGCTGGTCACAAATTATAGTTTGTCTGATAGCTTCAGATATGAGCTTTAAGGAAACATTTGCTGAGCAGTAATAATTAGTCCGCTACAGAGGCAGGTTTTACAGATTGCTTTGGAGCACTGCGGAAAATGCCCTGCCGTGGCTTTCGCTGGGGAAAAAAAAAGGAAAAAAAAATCCTTTTGCCTTTCTAACAACTGATTAAAAGCTAAAAAGCTGCTGTAGTTTTCTAAAAACTACAGGTCTTCTAAGGTGAGACCAAAGCACAGCTTTTCTGCAAAACCTCAGTCTTTATCCTAAATACCACGGTGTTTTTGGACCACTGCTTTTCCTTAACACAAATAAACAAAACAAACAATCAAAAAATCCCAGAAACAAACAATCAAACAAAAAAAAATTAGCAGAGAGATGTTTCTGGCTTGGATTAAAGTCATGCTTGCATGCATGCAGCCCTTAAACAAAGTGGATCAATTTTAGCTTAAACCTTAACGGTTAAGTTAGAAGAAAACGCGCAACTGGCGCAGCAGAGACCAGCAAATCACCAGGCAGCCTCGGCTGCTGAGATGCTTTCGTTCTTTCGCAATGAACTCATACCTTGTGCTTTTGTATTCTCGGGGAGAAGAATCCATAGTTCAGCGAACTGCTAGAAACAGCATGGTTAAATGAAGCCCAACAGTAAGCAACTCGTGTTACTGAAGCATGTCACTGAAACTTGGCACGAGTGCTCGCGCTGAGCCTGTGCTGCAGAATTGTTTTAGGTGCTTGTCATCCCATAGATACTGCTGCAAATGCTCTGTATTGTCTCTCCTTTCCTGCGCTCTCGGGGAGAGTGAGTAAAAGAATAAGCGTATGCGTTTTCATTTGTTTTACTTTGAGTTTTCTGTGCTTTGGTTTCAGTAGCATGGCTATCAGATGAAGCAGACTGTATCTGTGCCAGGATAGATGCAAAACAGCCCATTACTTCATTGTGTGGTTGGTTTGCTTGTTTGTTTTAGAAGTTTGCATGTACTCGTGAACGCAGGGGTTGATAGGATCTAATAGTCGTGGTGCTGGCAGCAGCCATACAAGCTCACCCACACTGCCTGCCAAGGTGCCTCTCGTGTGCCTTGCAACACCTTTGCTTTTCCAGCACTTGTGCTGCCACTGCAGCACGGGACTTTAAAGTATTCAGCAGCTTTAAAGTATTCAAAGCTGGCGTATGCGGTGAGACCACCAAATTAATTTTCCTCTTTAACACGATGAGTATCTGACTGCTGTGTTGGCGTCTGTTGTGCCAAAGTATTTACCGGTGGATCCTGCTGTGAAAGTCCCTATTTCCATTTTTGCATTAGTGCAACTAAAAAGGTCTTATTCTCTTCCCAAGCTGATCATTCTAGGGAATTTTTTGAGGAGGAACTGCCAGAAACAGAAAGGATGAACAGATGAAAATATGCTGATAATCCTTGCTTTGCAGATAGATGGGCTTGACTGCTTTTTATTGAGAGGTTTGTGTCTATAGTGCAGGGAGAGGTAGGAATAGCCTAGAAAGCTAGTAATAGTTTCACTGCATATAGTTTGCTTCAATAAGTGTCATTTGTCTACAGCTTATAGTCTACAGTATTAATCTGAAGTATCGTGATGGGGTCTTGATCCTGTTCCGATATTCTCTAGGCAGGCAGGCAGACGCTATAGGGGACTGCAGTGGGACAGCCTGTTCCTGCAAGGTCCAGAGTATGCAGGATGGTTGGTCATTAAACAATCAATTTCTTAATGATCTCTTTACCAATGCTAATTAAAATACTTGTAATAACTAAATTATCTCATTAGTTAAGATAATCCTCGAGGTTATTTTCTGTTTATTGGGTTGCTAGGGGTACCTAATACATCAATATGTGTAGAAGTGTTCAATGAGATTGCCAGATTTTTTGAAAGATAAATAGTTTTACATGCTTCAGATGTAGAATCCAATTGGCTAAGGAATTGGCCAAAGACTGAAAAAGTGACATCATTCTTGGCAACTGATAAAGATATATTTTTGTTAACAGACACTATATAAAAAGTGCACTATACTACTTTTAAGCAGAAAATGTGTGTCTAAGAGTAATGAAATGACTTTTAATCGAGAATCGTTTTAGAAGGAAAGCAATTTTTTGACCAGCTCTGTGTGTGAGCCTGCGTAATGCTATGTATTTATTCTTATATATGCTTTTTATTTAAATATAGTTAATGTATGGCACATGAATGCCTTTAAACCAATACTGTTATTTAACAGATAAATATAATTATTACCTATTAGTTCTTCTATCAAAGCCATATTTGGGTAATAGACACACTGTAATTGTCTTCTTGAATCCAATGACATACTTCAACTTTCAGCAATTATGTTTTAACTTAGTTCCAATGACTGATTAAAACCATGTGTCTTCAGGTTTAGATAGATGTGCTTGCTACGGGATTGTTAAACCTGAAGAAAATATGTTTTTAATAATCCATTAGTATTTAATTAGCATGCAATAACTGTCTTATTAAATCTAAATTAAATCCTTATTTAAGGCATGTAATTGAAAGTGCCACTGGGTAAAATCTAATCTGTCAGGGATGAATTTACTTGGAACAACATCTCCAAATTTTTCTTTTCTGCAGTTTTCGGGATCATCCCAAACATTTGCTTAATCATGAGAGTGGAATCTTGCAACCATCAGTTTTCTGCAACTGCAGCATCTGAAAGGCTTTTTAGGTCAGAGTTGTTATCTTCTGAGAGTTCATCCTGATGTGAAGGATGATTCTCTGTGTGGAAGATGAGGAATTCTTAAACCTTTGCCAGATGCCAGAAAGTGTGTAGGGACCGAGTGCGTGTTCCCCGCTAGTCGGTGAAGAAGGAAGGCTTGTCTGCAAGGCACGCCACAGGCTTAGCTGTCCCCCGCAACTGAGCGTGCAGTGACAAACATCAAACGAAGCAGGGTTTTATTTAATGACTGTATCTCTTTGTAATAGGAGAATATGAGCGATGTATGAGCGATCACACAGTGCAGCTGGTGGGAGCAAATTGCAGTGAAATGGGGCTATTTACTTTGCAGAATTTGTGCCACTTTTCACTGCTCCAGCGTAAGAGTGATCCAGAACCCAAGGTGAATTCCTAACTGCTACTCGTGGATTTGCTTCTGCAAGACAACTGAAGGAGTCTGCGTAAATTACTGAACCAAATTGCCTGTAAAATTCTAAACATCATTGGTTGGAGATTAATAGCTACTCAGATCCCTGTAAAGGGGTGTTTAATTAACTGGCTAGCAAATTTATAGCAAAAATCTCCTCTCCGATATGTTTTGCAGAGTCCAACTCTGCTATTCCCCTCTCTCATCATAACCCTGTCCCTCCTTGACAGTAAGTGGGAAAACTGCAAACGCAGGAAGTGCAGGATGTAAGAGCTGTAACTCACCATGTGAATCAGAGGAGATAATTTTCGCTTGATAGCATGTATCTGTGCTTGCACATTGTTAGCTTAAATCGGCTTTGGGTTCTATTCTCCATGGACGTCACAGTCCCATTTGGGGGCTAACTATTATCTTGGTCATATATCACTGCTGATACCGTGATGTGGTCTCTCTTCTCGTGAACCTGAGGAGGATCAGCAAATGGGAGGCAGCTGCAAAGGAGGGGGTATGCTCCAGATGTTGGTGGGGCTGTCCAGGGAAAGAAATGGATGCAAGAGTCTGTAGCCAGGAAGAGAGTGAAAGATTAGCATGGCTGGAGAGCAGGGAGGAGCAGCAAAATAGTTTGCTGATTCTGTAGCCAGCACTGGCCAGCAACACCTAAAGTGCTGACAGACTTCAATTCCCGAGTTGTGGTGGACAGTCTGACTACAGGGGAGTCAGCTGTGTCCGTTCCCTGACTGCCTTCAGGACAGAAATGTAGCTCAATCCTCTATTTTTGTTAACAAGCTGGAGAATGAAGGAAAAAAAGGCCATTAAAGAAGGAGGCAGAGCAAAGAAATATTTGAAAGGGGAGGAAGAAACTGGGGAGCAATCTCAGCAATGGGCGGAAATGGGAACTTTGAAGGCAAAGGGGAATATGTGCAGTGCATCGCGTAGATGCAGAATCAGAAAGGCACTAGGGCTTACTTGAAGAGGAACGAGGAAAATTATCTATCAGTGATCCTAACAACCCTTATGACTGCCACAGTCAAAATAACTGATTCCTTCTGCTTGTGCATGAACAGCTTGAACAGCTTGCGTGTGCATGCAGTGTGTGTGAAAATTGGGGTCTGTTTATCTGAACAAACTATGTGACGAGATACCCATACAAAACTGCAGGCAGAGCCATGCACAGCGGAGCTGGGTAGGAGCGCCGAAGCCCTGTAGCAGTTACTGCCCGAACACATGAAGATACAGTCAGCACAAGTGACTGTTGTTCACTGAGTTGCTTAGGATCAACACTGAGATGTTGACATGTCAGGGAGGTAGCTAAGGCTGCGAATGGCTGAGCGGAGGAAACAGGATGCAAAATGATTTAAATGCCGATCTTCTTTACTCGAGATTGGTGGAGTGTCAGGTCGATCAATGTAAATGATCCGTGGTTTATTTACCCCTCCCGAGTTGAGACACCTGTCTAAATCAGGAGCCGAAGCACCTAATAGAGTTAATAGCACACTTAGGTTAAGAGCTAATAGCTGCCTAACATTAGGTTCCCCGAATTGCTCTCCGGTGGCGTGACAGGATCGGGGAGGCCTACGCTCCCCAGTGAGGTGACTGCTGCGGGCGGTGCGAATATTTCCGCTGGCTTCATAAAATTCGGCACGGGAATAGTCTGCAGTGCTCATCGCTATGGTTATGTGCGGTTAAGAAACTTACGGATACGCATGGTTAAAAACCTTGTAAGTCAACAGGCAGCCGCAGGGACCGCTGAGTGCAACAGCACAGGCATTGCTAGGGGCTGGGGCATGGAGCTGCGGCAGGCAGGCAGTCTGTCTTGGAGCTGTGTTGACTTCAATGACACCAGCTTACACCTGCCATGAATGAGACTCCGGGCTCTGTTTTTGTTGTTTGTTGTTGTTTTTTAACGAGTTTTAATCTCTCAGTGTGTACTTGCATGGTTCTCTCTTTCTCTCTCTTTCTAATGTTTTTAATCCAAACAAGTTGTTGCGGGATCACGAAGCACAAGGCTATTAAAATAGAAGCAGAATGGTTATCGGAGAAAACATGCCACATGTTTCATTACATTATTGTTTTTCAGTGGCGGCCTGTAAAATCAGGATTATTTCAAATAAAAACGCCTCCCCCTCCCCAAATGCAAAAGAGCAGAAGTATTTCGGCTTTCATTTATAATCAAACAGGCTAAATATTCATGTTTATGCACCTAAATGAAACTTTTGTGCGCAGCCTTCCCCGGCCTGCGCATGAATAGCGGCATTGTGGCCGGCTGAGGTCACTGCAGAAGGGAAGGTGAGGTAAGAGCGCAGCTGAAGCTACAGGCTCGCCGCCGCGCCAGCCGGCGCTCCGCTCGCCACCGCCTCGCGCCGGGCGGCAGACGCGCTGCACCACGCCGCGCCGCGTCTCCTCGGCCTCGCGAGCGGCCCTGCGGAGACCGCTTTGCGCGTCCGCTCTAACTGAAAAGCCATACGGGCTATTTTAAAGCCTTCTTTTTATTATTATTATTTTTTAAATAAACAGCTCTCGGGCCTCATTCTGATCTGACTTATGTGGCGTAAATCCTGCGAGGTCGCTCCGTGATAGCCGCTGGCTGCAGGACCCCTGCCAGCGCTGGGGGAGCAGAGGTTGGCCCATCAAAGGGCTTCTTCCCCCTCGCTCTTTTAAAAAGAAATGACTCAAGTTTATGAAGACCGATGGCTTCCTCTTGGCGTCACCTTTGTGCCAGGCGGGAACTCTTACAAACACGCTGTGGCATATCCCGGTGCGCGCGGGCGCGAGCTGCCCGCTGGAAGGGTGACATCGCGAAGCCGCATTTGAAGCAGTGCGAGATTTGTTAAATCTGTGTGTCAGCTCATATTTTACCTACCCCTCACATTGGCTTTAAAGGCCACCTAAACAGGTTGCCAAGGGTACGCTGGCAAATTGCCGCTTCTCACCCACCATCATAATTAGAGCTCTGAGAGCTCAGAAAAACCTGCCAAGTGAGCAAGCTCCTCTCGCCCTTTTTCCACAAGTCTCTCCAAGCTCACAAACCGGGGTAGACTTTGAGCAGCTGCTATTTCAAACGAGACTGTCCATCCCAGCCTCACCACCCAGTGCCAGAGCCAAAGGGGCTCAGTTTCCATCCCACGCTGCCGGTCGCTGCTGTGGCATCCCGCCACAGATCCACAACTTCCCAGAGAATTTCTCTGAAATGGAAGCGACCTCTTGCTCATGATCTCCTTTGCCACCTTGAGTGATGCCAAACCCATCCTTCTTCTTGACCGAGGCTGACTGGAAGCAGCCTGTTTCTCACGTACCAAGCACTTTCTCCCAGGATGCCCCTGATGCCTTGAGGTCTGATACGGCACAGAAGGTTTTTGATCAAGCCTACGCCAGGGTTTGTTCAGTCCTTTTTTGGTTTGGTTTGGTTTTGGTCTCTGTTGCTTTTGGGCTTTTTTTTTTCTCACCTCAGGGGCAGTGAGGTGAGCCACTCAAAAGATGTTTTCAAAGTAAAATCATAAAAGCTTTAAAGAGACTTTGTGGCTCATTAGGTGCCCTCATCTTTGCCAGCATGGGCAAAGCAGGTAGGAGCTGATGAGGCAGACACACAAATTTGGAAAGCTCTCTCTCTGAGAAAACTGGCCCTTTTGTGGTCTCCCAAGTCAAAGCCTTGTCCAGCCTGGGACACCAGGCAGGACTGCTGGGTCCTCCGGAGCGAGAAATAGGAGGAAGGTGGTTCTCATTTATCTCCGTTCTTTGCATTCTGTGAAAAACACTTCTCTTTCCTCTGTGCCTACAGTGCCGTAGGCTTGCTTATAAGCCTGGGAGCCATTGCATATGTAGTTTCAGGTCCATATGGAGTTGCAAAATCTGTCATTGGAAAGGTGCTGCTGACCTGGCCTGGTGAGGTCTGGGGAACATCTGCACCTCTGCTCTCCCTTGCTGCCTCAGCGGGCAAGGAGAGGATGGGAGATGAACCAGAGTGACAGTGAGTGATGGTGGCATGAAAAGTGCTGAGAAGCAGGAGAATAAGTGAAGTAAAAACTAGGAAAAAAAAAAAAAAAGCGTGATTGTAAAAGACCCCCAGAAAGGGAAAGAGTGGCCATGGAGATGTGTGAGAAAGACACGTATGCAGGTAGTCCTTGGAACGGCTACATGCGGTATCTGGAAGCTGGACACGCAGAGCAAGATGTTTTCATTGGGAGAAAGCAGCAAAAGCGACGCAGCAGAGCAAACGCTCGTCTTTCTTTCCAAGTCTGCCCTTCGCTGTGGCTGGTGCCTGGCTTTATTCTAGGAAGGGAAAGGTTACGGGGCAGGGCAGAGAGGAAGCGCGCAGGACCGACGGAAAGAGTGGGTGCTCTGTTTTCCCTCCCGCTTATCCTTCCTCTTCCTGCCCTGGCCACCTGTCAAGTTCCCCTCGCCCCTCCGCAGTCATCCTCAGCCGCTCCGAACCGGCCCTTTGTGTGTGGGTGCCTTTTAAAGCCCGACCTTTTTATGCTTCTTTTTTTGTGTGTGTGTGTGTGTATGTATGTGTGGCTGTTCCTTTTTTTTTTTTTATTATCTTTTCTCACCCCAATTTCTGTGCCTTCCGGTGTTTGGAAGGGGTGGGAGTCAGCGAGCGGAGGAGGGCAGAGGAGGGGGGCCGCTGAGCGCGTTGGGAAGCCCGGGCACACACGAGCCTTCGGCCTCCAGGGCAGCAGTGCCCGCGGCAGCGCAGCGGCAGCGGCTGCGGAGCGCGCGCTCCGTGCGGGTCCCCTCCCCTTGCAGCGGAGGGGACAGGTGGCCTCGCTGGCATCGCTGCTGGCAGCGTGGGGAGCCCTGGGGGGCCCCGAGCCCCGCTCCGGGGTGGTCTGGCAGGCGCCCGTAAAGCCCTGGCGAGGCCTCGGCTGGGCCAGCTCAGGGAGGAACCGCGGCCATTCGCCGTGCAGGGCTATTCCCGCCCCTTGGATATCACTTCTGAGAAGGGTTTGGGCTGTTTTCTTTTTTCTTTTTCCCCTTTTGCATCCACTTGTTTTTTCCACAAAGAGAGTTAACTTTGAGGAGACTAATGCATTAAATGTACAGGATTAAGTTCACAAAGAGGCTGTTGCCCAGTTTGGGAAACTGGCATTACAGGGAGCAGCCCCTGTCCTTGGGCTGCCCAACTGCATGTTTTAAATGATTTTGCTTGACCAGGCTCTCCCAGACCAGCCACCTGCGTGCGCTCCGTGCCATCACTTTGTGCTGGGCGATTCGGGGCGGGATGTGACATGGTGTGTGGTATTTTTCCCTGCTTTTCATGCTGCTTAGGAAAAGCTGTTAATGCAGATTCCTTCTAGGCCTTACCGGGTCCAGCTGCTGTTGTTGGATTATTTAACTGTTACAGCAATGCTGCCATTGCAACATATTGTAAAACTTGCTATTTGTCTTAGTCCAGGTTGTTGTCATTATGTGTACGTTTGCATCTACAAGTGCCAAGTGCCTGCTTAAAAAATAAAAGCAGTTACTCCCAAGCCTTATGTTAAATTCCTAGCTGCATAGTAAAGATCGATTACATGTGTTCAGATGTAATTTAAAAGTGGTTCTTTCAGGAAGTATAGGGTCTTTTAAAGAGAAGTTTAAAAACCTTCAATTTTACGTAAGTTTGTTTATATTCGGGAAAAGGCCTGGAGTACTAAGCAAAACTCCATGATATATAGGGTTTACCGTGAGAATTCTCAGAGCTGTTTTATATATTTTTATTTTATCAATGTGGTCTTTCACAGCTACTAATTAGTTTTGTTAGTTGACTTGCAGAAAAGTGTGTATAAAATGAGGAGTAAGTAACTCCCCAGCACTAATAGTATTAACGGAAAGCACACAGTCTGGAGGCAATTGTAATAACAAACTGATTCAACCAAAAAGTAATTCTCATTTGAATTAGCATGATTAATTACATGGCTTTTCCTTGTCACAGTACACTGAAACCAAAAGAGTCAGGATGTTTTAAAGCTTTCCCCGTATATTCTGACATATGTTAGATAAATTAGAAAACAAGTATATAGACACTGTGTGCATGTACACAAAAACTAAAACTAAAAATAAATGGGAAACACAGTGAGAATCCGTATTACTTTTGAGTTGAATTTTTGCTTAGAAGACTGGTCTTTAATTGCACAGGAAGCAAAATGCGCATGTGAGCTGGCTTTGGTTGTTGGTATCCCCGCGAAGGGCTGTCAGGATACCCAGGCTCCTGCACTACCTGCCTCCCTGCACATTCATGTGGCTTGAAGTATTTTGCCTGGTGGGGTGAGAGGAATCACCTTGTTCCTCCCTGTTGCACGCTAGCTCTAGTAGGTGCGCACCAGGTAGTCTGCCTGTCAGTGCCTTGTCGTTTGCTGCTGTTAAACGTGGGCCGGATCGCTCCGTACCGGGCTCCGGGGGGTGACGGCGGGTGTCATCGCCCCCTTGCCCGTGAGCGCGCACTGCTGGCATAGGAATTGTTCTGCTTTCAAACACCAGGCATCCTCTGAGTTTTCCTGATGTGCCCAGGTTCCTGCCGGCCTGCGGTATGCCACGGGTGTTTATTATGTGGAAAAAGAGGAAATCCTGCCAATCCGCATCACTAATGCAAGTTTGTCAAATGACATCAGCAGCAGAGGAGAATTTAGTTCCTAACCACATGCAAATAGGTCCCAGGCTGTCGGTTATGCCATGATGTCAGCTCTGATTCCCCGTCCTTTACTTGATGGGCTTCGATGCCTCAGTGCCAGATACGTTCCCCCGCCCTTTCCCTCCCCTCCCACGCAGACCTTGCGGGTTTGTCATGATTTTATTTGTGGAAAATGTGTTTTGAACAACAAACATGCCTCCTTAGGAGAGGCTTATTTCAAGGGTGATTTCCGATGCTGCGTTATAGTGTTAGGCTGTGTTACAGTTCTGCCCTGTGCACCTAGCAGTTAATTACTAAAACACTTCAGAGATTTTCCCTCGGGGTTCATCGGAGTATGGGTAAAGGTTCCAGTGTTCTTTGTCATGAATTGGCATTAGTTTTGGCAGTAAAGGCACCGTGTTGCTCGGGCTGTGTAACGCACGCAGGCACGCTGGCGTGCAGGTACGCCACGGCCCTGCCGAGCGCGCGCGCGCGCCTCTCGGGGTGGGTTTTACAGCCTGCCCGTTTCTGAAGTGGCCCAGGCCTGCTGGCTGGGTAATTTGGGGCAGTGGGACATGGAGCTTGTCGCTGCCAGGTCAGAGGGTCAAGCCGGCTGAGCTGCTAAAGGTGTGACCCTTGTCCCCCTGCACTAGCTGCGCAGCCCAGCGGACTGGGCTCCACCTATGACCAGGGACCGTTTCCAGAGGAGATCTCATCCCTGAGAAGCAGGATGGTTTGCCCTGCGTAGAAATGACCCAGGTATGTATTTTAGACCGCTAATTTTAGATTAATTCTGACCTCCGTGAGCAACAGATGGTACTCCCTAACGGGAGTCCATTGCCATTTAAGAAACAGTTGGTTCCAGTCCCCTTTTTTCTCGGTTTCTTTCTCACGGCAGACCTATTAGCAAGGCTGTGGCAAAGGCTGCAGGCCCTGCACGCTGGTGGTGGCGCTCTGCCCACCTCTCCGTGCGCCTCCGCATCATTTGCGCCTCCAGTGAAAAGGCTGAGATTTGGACTTGGGAGATCTTTGTGGCTTTTTGATTTATGCTAGGTATCCCGCTGAGTATATAGGTCACTATTTTTCAGATGAGAGCTTGGACAAGGTGAGAAGCAGGAAACTTATGCAGACGTCATCAGCCACTTAATTTATTTTTCAACCAAAGGGCTTTGGTCTCCAGGTCTGTTAACTTCACACACTTCTGCGTACATCGGTTCAAGCTGTTTCCTTACGAGGTAGTACATAAATAATATTTCCAGCATGGAGGAATTAAATCTATTTGCAGAGCTACTGAATAAATACACAGTACCAGTATCGAAATCAAATTACAGCGACTGATGTCTTTCTAATGATGCTTTGTTTAAATAACCGAGGTATTACAGGCAAGCGAGAGATACCCCTGAATCACACAGATGTAATTAATTAATGTCTACATTGCCAAAAAAAGGGAAGTATTTTGACAACAGTTATTTGGAACAATTATGAATTGTTCTTTCTTACAGCCCCACAAGGCAAAAGCAGGAATGTAACTCAAATACATTGCCCTTTTCTCCCTTATTTCTTCTTTCTGATCAAGTCATAGAGCTCACATACTGAGTAACTGGGAGAGAAGCCAAAAACATTCCCTTTACAAGTGACTTTAAACTATGCATGAGGTGTGTTTTTTCCTTTTGTTTCATGGAAACATCTCCGTGTTGGCGAAAGGTTTAAGTTAGCAAAGTTGGTCCACAACGCTGCGTTGCCAAGGTTTCAAGACCAGGCCTAGATGGTCCATAAAATGATTTCCTCTTAAGCAAGAGCTCTGCCTTATTAAAAACAGAGCCCGTGGTCACCCCCTGTGTTTCCGTGCTCTTTAGCTCTCCCTGGGGGGACGCACCGATGTGATGAGAACCCATGGCCCTGGGGCTGCCCCTTCCTTCCCCCTGCAGAGCTCGAGGACGAGTCCAGGCCCTGGCTGACCTGCTGGCCCCCAGGCGCAGCCTGCGGCTGGACCGAAGGTGGTGGCAGGAAGGTGGCGTGACAGGGCCCCTCCTCTCCCCGCCACCCTGCTCAGGGTTTCGGGGAGGCCTTGAGGAGGCCTCGAAGCCGCAGGCGCCCCCAGGCCGCGCGGCCGTGCCTGTGCCGATGGCGGCTTCTGGGGAGGGAGCCGCTGCGAGGGCTGACTGCGGGCAAATCCGCGGCGGGCCCTTCCCTTCGAACCCCGGGAACCTCCGAGGGGACCGGTCACAGCTGAGGTCTCCCCGGGGAGGAAGAGGCCGGAGCGGGGCTCAGAGCGGCGCGGCTGCAAGCAGCGGGGCGCCCCCGGCGCGGGCCGCGGCCTCTCGCTCCCGTGGGCAGGTGCCTGCGACCATTTTCTGAGAATTTCGTGCAAGCCCCGGCGGGAGCCGAGCACATTCCTCGCGGCCTGACAGACCCCGGCGCCGTGACTCCCCGAGCGCCGCGGCCGGCGCGCTGGGCGCCCCAGCTCTGCCCCCGGCAGAGGCCCGTGCCCGTTCTCCTGAGCCCCCCTCCTTTTCCTTTCCTTTTTATTTATTTATTTTTTTTCACCCCCCTCCTTAACTCATTTGCAGATTCATAAATAATTGCTAGCTTTGAGTAAACCTCTGCGGATTACTGCACTAATTCAACGTAAGCAATGCTCGTGATTAAGTGCGTGGAGCTTTGTTTATATAAGATCCAGCGTGGTAAATGAGGGGGTTGTGTGTGCATTTCACAGACTTTCTGCGGTAAAGATACAGCTTGCCAGGGGCTAAAAAGAGAATATAATTAACCCTGGAAAGAAACTCAATTTGAGAATTACTTTTGCGTCTGCTGAGAAGCTACCTGGAAGAGCTTGCTGGGCATGTTAACTGGAAGCGGCATTTTCATGGATGTTTATCCTGATCTTGACAAACGGACTCAACATGGCACGTGTGATGTGCTTAAGGTTGCTACGCGCATCTGTTCGGCAGCTGTGTCTTGTCTGGTAACTTCTCAGGTAGAGAGACGTTGATTGCACCCCCGCGCGCACGTGCAGAGCCAAAGCCTGGCCTCGCCCGGCGTTACGGGCTGACAGCGGTGCTGCAACTCCTCGGGGTTTGTTCTGGCGTATAAAAACAGTCAGAGTGTGTCTGGGACGTAAACCATGATGAAAATATCACTGGTTGCTTTTGGAGGGCTGGGGGGAAGAGAGAAGGGGAAGGCTAATATTGGGCACAGTCCCGACTGTAACTCTGGGGTGGTTCTGTAGATGTACTGCAGGAATAGCAAAAACAGGTCTGCTGCTGTCTTTTGATAAACATATTTCCTTGTTTTAATCTTAATTTGTCAACCTCTGGGCTCCTGCAGGGCCAGCTACACTTTATCACCTGCTGCATTTCTGGTGCACGTGTCCAAAATACAATAGTGTGAAAGAAGTGTCAGGATTAGGCGGGATGAACCACACTCTGGACATGCTGCTCTCTTCCATGGGCTATAAAAGGTGTGTAGGTGACAGGTTGATACGATTTTTTGTGTTGTGGAAGTCAAGGAAAATAAATCCTTCTTATAGGTGACTTCTGCTGAATAAAATGGGCCAAACTGGTACAATTTACCCCTGGGCAGTGCAAGTGTTAATATGGCTGTGCCGGAGATGATTTCTGCCCGGGTCTGTTTTAAGGGATGTGATTTTTAAGGGGTGTGATTGCCCATTAATTTTCACCTTAGTTCTAGGTTTTGTGTCTGTCTCTGAGTTTAAACTTCACTGAGTGAATGTTGCATGTTTCTATTAAAATTTTGGCTTGTTTTTTTTTGTTGGTGTGTGTACATGTACACATTGTAATAACATATCCTTAAGAGTTATTCCACCTCTTTTAAGAGTCTTAACAGTAAATCTGTTAGCATATTTCAGCACCTCCAAAAGGCCATGTTAAATAACAATCACTAGATAGATATTTAGAGTAATTTGTTTGGATTGTTATTTGACTTACTCCATTCCCACTGAGGTTAGAGGCAAAACTCTAGTTGATGTAAATGGGAACAAAGTCAAGTTTATTATATGGAGTTCAGACCCAGCTTTCACTTCTTGTTAATATGAAAAGGAGTTCAAAGCAGTAGATTATAAAGTCTTTACCTACCATATTACTCGTGATTTTCTCTGATGCTTTTGTCATTTAATAAAAAAATCCTTCATACTTTATCTAGAGTAATTGGAGACTGGAGATCTATAATGCCCCTGCTAGTTCCACATTTTAGTTGTCACCTAGGAATTTATATCTATGCTTACAATAATGAGATTTAGTGGGGTCATTTACACTCAGTGAGCATTATATAAATCACGATTACCCATTTGTGTATCATGTGGCTTTTACCTTTTCTCTCATAGCTAAATATTTTATACAGTATGTTACTATTCATATTCTCTTTTAAAACTCTGAAAATACTATTCATTTAGACAATGGCAACAGTGTGAGATAATGTCAGGTTTTTGCTATTCCAGTATTACTCATTGGAGTGCTGTTTGGGGTTGTTAAATCAAAACGAGCTGTAAGCATAGGTTGCATTTCAGAGCTCCATTTATTGTTTTCAGATGTTAAAAGGCCTCTTGCTGTAATACTGGCAATGATAATAGGCACTTGCTATCATTAGAGACAGTTAAAGCAATTGCATTGTCAAAATTATATTTTAAAAATCAAAACAATATAATAAGTTGCAGTCTGTGTGGCCATTCCCTGAATGTCTTTGTTAAATTCCACTGCAATGCAGTCGGTTGTATTCTTCTATTTTTTGCCCTCTTTTTCCTTAAATGTAAGTGATGAGAATCTCTTTTCGTACCCCTTTATAATATACCTAAATGAATTCAGAAAGCCCCTTGCTTTTAAGCTGTGTTCTCATCTCCTTTCTATTCATAACTGACCCCAGGAAAGCAAGTAGAGAAATACTCTCTTCAGATGCTAGCGGCAGTTCTGTTTTGTGCACTTGTCCTGGACCGTGATTTGCAGAGCAGCTTCAGCACCCTTCGTCCAGACGCTGCAACACAGAGGGGCCCTAATTTGGGGCTTAAATACAGACTGACACAGGAAAATGTGTGTGCTAGCGGGAGCAGGCGGGTACGGGGAAGAACCTCTGCAGACGGGAGCTGCAGCCCTGCCGGGCCGGGGCAAAGGCCCTGCCAACAGGCTCGGCGCTGGCGGGTCCCGCGGGGAGCAGGGAGGCCGCCTGCTGCAGGCAGCTGCAGCGATTTGGGCGCTGCTCTCTGGTTGGCAACCTGACACTTCAGCATCCCCCACGGGCCCCCAGCACTAGACTAAAGGATCACCCAGATGCATCTGTGAACCCAACCCCAAGACTCTGCTTGCCCGTTAGATCAAGACCCCTGTTGAGATGTTGTTGGCAGCAGGCACCACTGCAGATGTTTACTGATAGTATAATTTTTCTTTAAAACCCTTCCTGATAACCAGAGGCCTGAGGGTGGCCTGCTGTGCACAGGGCCTGACCTGTGTGCAGCCCCTTCTCCCCGTGGGACTGTCCTCGAGTTATGAGGAGCAGATGCACGAGAGGGCTCTCCAGTGCCTGCTCATCCCTTTCCAGCCTCCTGGAAGCGGCACAGGGGCTAACGAAGGAGCACGGTCGGCAGTTTGCTGTGTTCTGTCACTGCGCCGGGCATCAGCGAGGGCTTGAGCCAGGTTCTTGATATGGCTTTGCCATCTGGTTTGAAGCAACAAATAAAGGGGAGCTATCGGGTGAAAAAACACGCGCTGACAAACATTCAAGGGATCCGAGACTGCTGCCTCCATTGTCTTTTGACAATAGTCCTATTAAATGTGAATCATTGTGTGTATTATTCTTATTACTCATTCACCTCACATTGCAGGCTCGGTCCAAGCACTGCTGAAGTCTTTCCACTGACTTTACTGGGAGTGGGATAAGGTCTTCAACGCCACATTAATTGCTTGCTTTCATGGCCAGTTTAAAAACTGTTGTTCCACAAGGCATGGAACAAAAATACCAACCAATAATGTTTTAATATTAACTAAGTCTCCTTTTATCTTCTGCAACTGCGCTGTTTGGACCAATGAAGATAGATTAATATTGCTAATAACAAAGAAATGAATCCTCATAATGATCTAATTGTTTAAATATTATAAAGTATAAAAATAATCTAATGACATTCAGAAGGGAAATGGGTATTTTTCTTTTTTACCATGTCCTGCTTTGACCCTTGTGGACAAAAAGCAAAAAGGCTGTGGATGAGCAGACTCCATTATGTTTTTGGTAATATTCAAACATATTTGTTGAAATGGTACAAATCTGCACATGATAAAATACCACGTTGAAGAATGAAGTGATGCAAACTGACGTACACTTTAGCTACCTCTCTGTGAGGCAGCTCTCCATGTAATATCCTTCACTGAATATGTGTCTTTCTTTTTACAAATTAGGGCCAAGGAATTATGCCCATTAAATGCTAAATTTACTAGCTGATGTTTGCTGAATCTGGCCCTTATTAAATGTCCAGACAAGCTTGTTGTAGTTTATTTTGTAGGACGTCTGGTTAGAACATTAAATACAACAAGGAAAAATAAACTTAAAAGTAAAATGCTTCAACCCTTGCCCTACTGGGAATTTCTTTTTTCCTTGATTGGATGGAAGTAGGAACAGGTCATTGTTTCCAAATGAATTAATCCAAAATTAAAAATTGGATCAAATCATTTTCATGAGGGCAAACCTTACCAAGAAATGCCAGCATTCATTTTTGTTGGTAGTTCTCATTCACCTAGAGTGATAAGAGTAAAATATTACCACCACATTTTATCCCCAATTTCTTCACAGTGGGGTATTTTGCTAAATCCAGCAAAGTTTACCAGAATTTTTTAATAGCATCATGATATTGTTAAGTAAAGACACTCCCTTCTGCAAATTTTACTGCATATTATGAACAATAGTTTGCTGTCTAGCTCTGTCTTCTAGCTATAGTTCTTTTCAAATGACCAAGTGAACATTTTAGGCTCTAAAAGACAATAGTGCCCATGGATAGGCTCTGCAGGTGTCACTGAAAAAGGCTGTTACTTCAATTTTTCTTCTCTTTTGCTCATGGTCTGATGTCCTCAGCAAATTTGTAGCTTATTATCGGAGTCAGCAGTGCTAGCAAGGAGCTTCTTTATTTCTTAAGCAGCCCTGAGTCTAGCAGAAATTTCCACATTAATTTTAATTACTCTCAGAGTTTTAGCACTCTGAGATCACTTAAAGTCAGTATTTTGCCCTGTTACTACACATCAACAGTGATAATATCATGGTAATTCCCAAGCTTTCCCTGCATCCGAATGAAGGGGATCAGGCTGTCTTAAGCGCCCTGGCATATTAAAAATATAGTCTATTTACCATATGTCTGCAATGCAAGTCCTTTACTCAAATCTTTGAAAAGTTCTCGGGAATAGGGAGTTACCATAAACTCTGCAAGCACTAGCGCTCTCAGCAAGATGTGATGTTTTCAGCAGCGCTGCTCTGGTACGTTGTGTGCTCAGATTCACCGTCCCCTTCCCGCCTTGGGCTTTGCTCCTCACGGCTTGGCTGGTTTGGGTTGTTCTGAAGAGGCAGATTTTGTTAGTTTACTGCTCCAGCCTCTCCTAATAAACATCAGCTGTCAGCCACCATCCTGCCAGGCTGCTCCCAGCTTTCCCTTGCTGATCTTCACAGTGTCTTTCATGGCCTGCCCACAGAGTCGCAAACACTTTCACATGATACTGAGCAGATTGGGTGAAATGTAGCTGTTCCATGGTTCTCATTAGAAAAAAGCAAAATTAAAGGCTCCTTTCTGTTGAGAAGAGGGCTCCTGAATCACACTCTGCTGAAAACAAAGCATTTCCAACCATTTCATTAGTGGAAACGAAAATGGATGGGGTCATAATGGTGCTGGGCTGGGACGCAGCCCCGCGCAGCACCAGCAGCAAAGCAGCATCCTCCGTTGGTGGCAGTGCAGCTCTCAGCAAGAGCCAGGAGCTGCTGCTGCCCCAGCTCAGGGCTTGCTGGCGAAGGCAGGATGGATGTTACAGGGTACGGTTCAACGTAATTATTGTGCATCGGGATTGTCACAGCCCCATGTATTGTTCAGAGAGCTTGTGGGTGCATGCTGAAGTAATCGGAAATTACAGTGACTGTGGGTGGTAGTGCAGAAATCCAGAGGTGTGAACCTCGAGCAATGGCAGGTGCTCATGCTGGCAGGATGCACCAGTAGCCCTAACTCTATCTAGAGCATCCCCCAAAGTGTTTTCGAGCAGGGATTCTTGACGCTTTTAAACTGAAAGGGCTCTGAAAGGGCCCTTCTGAGCAAACTCCGTAGACAATGTCGCGTCCCAAAGCTGTGAAGCGGTTGGGCCGAGAGGGGCAGGGGTGGTGCTGACGTGACAAGCGCGATATGCAGGACTTACGAAACTAAGCTGTTTTGGTGGTTTGCAGCTTTTCTGTTCCAATTGCAAACATGTTATTTAGTCACTAATACCAATAAGGCACTGGCTGCCAATTAGGGCCCTGCCTATAGGCACTGACGCCTCAAATGCACAGGAACATGCACACACCTTTCCATGACCACCCCTCTGCAGAAGAACACTGCCCCAGGATATATGGGGTCTGATTCTGTGGACGTCTGGCTTTGGCCTTTCACGCTTATGTAAAATGAAATCTTCATTGCTAAGATGGCAGGGTGTTGCATCCTACACAGTTCCAATGGCTGCAGGAGATACAGGGAGAGTTAGACACATTGGCTTTCCTGCCAAAGCCTTTAGTGAGCCTGAACAACTTTGTCTGCTCAGACCTGTCGAGGTGAAATGTTGTGGCTTCTAACAGACAGCATCAATTCCGCTCAGTGGCTTAAAACTGGAAAGGGGGACAGTATTTAATTTGGATTTATAGGTGTTTTGAATCTGAAGGAGCTAGAATGCAATTTGAGTCAGAATTTCACCTGAACTTTCACATGATCATTGTAGGTAAACTGTTATGGTTCTTTGCTGATTATAAGTGATCCAGGCTTTGCTTTAAAAGAAGAAAAGGTGCTTTTTACCCGAAAATTGGAGCTCCCCTCACCTTCAGCGCGATGCTGGGGTGCTGTTTTTCACTACAAGAGACCTGAGCATGCCAGCTGGACCTATTCCTGCGGTAGCTAGGTTTTCCTTGGAGATTTCCCATCTCTGTGCTAACTAGGCTTGACTATGCTTGGCTCATGAGCTTTTGCAAGCATCCTTGCCAAGGTGGGATGACTGTAGGCAAAATGAGTGTGGCGGGGAGACAGCGGCAAGTAAGTGGGAGTGATCAAAGTCTGGAGATTTGCTGGCAGCCGCAACTCCTTCCTACGCTCTCCATCCAGTGGGTCCAGTGCTTTCCCCTTTTCCTACGTATGAATCAACACATTGAGCGGAGCTGTGCCAAAGCAGGGGGTGGGTAGGAGACAGACTTAGCACTGTACAACAGCTGTTGTGTTGCCAATATATTTAGGAGGAAATTCAGAACAAAACTCGTCTTTTGGACCATGAATCTCATTGAAGTTCACCAATGGCACTAGAAAAGAGAAACTTTAAAGGTTTTCCTCTTTTTTTTTTTTTTTTCACTATGGTCACAACAGAAGACACTATGTAGATCTTATAAAAGGCTGGCTTTAAGGTTTGGTGAAGTTGTCTGCCGCCAGTCCTACTGAGACGCTAGAGGTGGTAAAAAAGCGAATTTGCCAGCATGAAACATTTATTACTCTATGGCAGTAACCGCTTCCTGTTGAAAATGACAGATTGGCAGAAACTTTGAACTTAGTTCTCTTTAGTTTCTTCACCAGGGATTTATAGGAAGGTAGCAGTGGAAGCTGATCGAAGGTAGGCTGAAGTCAGTGTTATGTCTATGAGAGTTCTTTTAATGGGCTGTTCTCTTCTCCTGAGTTCAGCTGCAGTTACATTTATTTTTAAGGATTTTCTTTTTTGTCAAAAGCCTTGAAAAACAAAGTCAACCCAAAACATATAAGACGACCTTTGGCTGGCGCTGCACGTAACTAAAGCACCAGCTGCCAGTTTTGCTGGGTGGTTAGTGTTTGATTTATAGCTTCACATATGTGTTTGAGTGGGTGAGTCTCAGCCCTTTGGTGCCTTATTTTCCTTATTTTGTTACTTGGGTTAATCATTTCATGGCTGTAGTCACTGTGTCCAACAGCACTGTCCGACCCTTGATGGGCGGCATGTTCATAACTCTTGCAGCGCCGAGATCCTCCGCAGGGGTAGATCCCTCCTTCTCCCCCGCTTCTCTAATGTCTTTTCCTTGCTACGCTGACGGGGAGCCTGTGCCAACTCTTTGAGCTCTCGCTCAGCTGCTGCCTTCACAACAACTATAAACATTACCAAGCGCCCCCGTTGTTTTCATACTCCATGCGTACACTCTATACTTGCTTGGAAGTGAAGCCGTATGGAAATTTCAGGCTTGCGAAGGCCCTCGCAGATATTTCCATCTGACCTGCCATGGTAGCAATAACACGGCGCTTGCTGCCGGCCCGGCCGTCCACCTAGGGACCCTGCCGGGCTTTACGGCGGCCACGGAGGGAGGTGCTGGGACTGCATGAGTCCCACGCGGGCAGCCCCGAGGGGCGGCCGCCAGTTTTCCTAGGAACAGGGAGGGCAGGCACGGGATGGTTTTACAGATGAGTTGTGAGGATGAGGAACACCGAATAAGGCACACGTGGGGGTGTCTGCACTAATCTACCGTTTTGTGGCTTGCAAAAATACTTGTAAACTCTGTGATAGAGTATTTTACGATGTAACACCAGGAAAAACAAGTTGAATTTCTGTGGGGTTTGCTGGCAGTTAGGGCTGAGCTCAGCCTTGCATGGGATATCTGTGTTAATGGCGAAACAAAAAGAGCCAAAAAGGTGTTTTTTTGGTGGGAATAGCACACATTCAGCCATACTGGGGCTGCACGCAGTTTACCACACCCCTTGTGCATAGTCTGTGTAATTCCAAGTGCAATGTTCAGAGACATAGCTTTTGTGAAATAAGCATAATCATGTGAGACGCCTGTGGACTGTGTCAAGCCTATTACCCAGTTTGCTCATGTTATCTAGTTCATTCCTGTTTCTTGGTCCAGGATACTGCATTAGCACAGTGTTTGGAGGAAGAAATTGAAATAAGGGAAGATAAAAGGTGTTCTGTGGTTCCTTTTTAATTGGAGACTGGAGGCAAAGTGCCTCCAGATAATTTCTCAAAGAAAAGGCATTGTCTTCTCCCACTCTTGTCATTAATCTCTAAAATTATTGCACAATTTCTGTTTAATGTGTTAAGATTTCTTAATATGCTAAGACAATGTGGAAAGACAAATTTGAACAGGAGGGAGCATGTTTCTTTGAATGCATAATTTTTAAATCTTTGTCTGAAGTCTTCATTCATGTTGCTAGGCCTTCTGCAAAAAAAAAAAATCTTAATCAAAATCAGTAGAATTAAAAACACACCAAAAAATCATATTTTTATAAGGACAGTTCTTCAAAATTGCTGGAGGTTGCTTCAAACATTGAGAACAGGAGTCATTCAAATTTTGTGGAAATGTAGATTATTTATACAGTAGCCATCTAAACACTGAAATGGGGTGTTCTCGACATATACTTGCACGCTCTTAACTTTTCACCTGTCTTAAAAATAACTTAATACTTTCACAGTGGTGAATGTAAATGCACTGCGGTGCAATCCATGGACTTGAGTGGGCCTCTGTATTCCAATGCAAGTCTGTTTTGCTGCATTGTCTGACACCCATCATATGGTTTCCACAAACAGCACTTGGGAGCTCTTGCTTGAAATGACTGGTTCTGTACTCCTGTGTTAAGTGGCAAGAGCACAGCCCTTTTTCCTCATGAAGAGTCAACAGGGCTAAGCTTGGATTATGGTGTAAATCCATGGAGTCATCGCACAAGCTTTTTTTGCTTTGTTTGATCAATTCAGATTGAAAGGAAGTTTAGATATTAAACTTGATTACAAAAAGCCTAAAAACCCATTACTTTTGTGGCACTTTTGTCAGCCGTCTCCCTATGTTTTAGGCATCGCAGTCACCAGCTAGAGCAGCTGATACCAAGTTGTGGCCATATTTTGTCCCCGTTCCTCTTGTGAGCGCGGAATAACTCACCTGGGGAGTCTCGGTGAGCCGCTCTCAGATTTCCAGTGAGAAGGTCCCCAGCTAGCCACGATTTTCCATCCCACCTCTGGTGTCACAGCACAAACAGTCTTCTGGCTTCTGTCACTTTTCACACCGCTTGGAAACTTTTCAAGCTTGTGCAGGTGTAAGTGTCAGTGGTCTGGTCTTGAGAGCATCGCCAGAAATGCCAGCCCTTTGAACACAACAATAGTATTATTTGAATCACAGCAAAATCATTGAGAAAGCAGTTGCAGTGGTTGCTTGTTTATAAGGTCACTCTCAGTTTTCCCAAGTCCTTCTGTGTCCAGCTCAAAAGGACATATTTATAAGAGTTGTTATTCTGACTCACTTAGCTGAGCAGTATTACACAACTATTTTTCTGTCAGGCATGTGATCATATTGCCAAAGCCTCTCTGTATCTTTCCTACACATTTGCTGATTTTGATGGATATTCTATTAATCAGCACGATGGGGAGTGCTGAACGGATATCAACATATAGCCCATACCACTGCAGAAGGTTACTCAAGCAACACTCTATATATAATTTAGGTGCTGGGTAATCAACTCAGGGCATTGCGACAGTTTGAGTTGTTTTTGTTAATAGAGATGAAATTATGGGTGTAACTAGCTGGCAGTGTTCGAACAGACTTTTGCAAGCTGTTTACTCAGCTGTCCCAGGGCAACAACTTCATACGTGAAACGAATTCTTCCAATATCTCTGCTGTGGTATACTTAATTTATCCCATTTTGCCTCAGTGTGAGGGAAACAAATTTTGGAAAAGGTAGGATTTGTGTCAAATACTATGCTACATCTAGGCGGGACTCATTAACTGCCTGCTTTGGCATCATGGGCAAAGATTTCTTTACTTGAAGTTACATTCGTACTTATTTTCCATTAATTTAAACCTCCAGAATCAAAGGGGGAAAAGTCAACAAAAGTCACATTATGTCTAATATATGGACAGAGGTGAGTTTCATTTTGAAATGAACCTGGCTAATAGCGATAATCTCTGGGAGCAGCTGCTGCTGTTTGTGCGAGGCTGGTTATGTGCCTCCTTTAAGTGGCACTACACAGGCTTTTCCAGTTCAACTAAATTGATTCTGAAACAGTTTTA
The DNA here is from genome assembly GCA_013398735.1 of Nothocercus julius. Taxonomy (NCBI): domain Eukaryota; kingdom Metazoa; phylum Chordata; class Aves; order Tinamiformes; family Tinamidae; genus Nothocercus; species Nothocercus julius. Next base: position 2,192,291 of record VZSV01000109.1, on the reverse strand, counting down.
AAATAAATCATCGTAATTTCTTTGCAGAGAAATGGGCAAGTCCTGTCAGAGGTCTGTTACTCTTGGCAGACATACTTATGGCTCCGAACTGTGGTGATTGTAAGGTCAAAGTGCCACCTTCATCTGGGCCCCAGTAATTTTCAGGCAGAATAGGATAATGTTAAAAAAAGAGTCTTTTGGAAGTATGGACTTTGAAGAATGATGAAATAGTGATGGACCCTCTTTCAACAAATAAAGGTGTTTAACAAGTAAGTGAGATCTTCTCAAAATCTTACTAAAATATTACAGATACTACTATTACAGGAAAAAATGCCAATAAAAGTAACAGGAAAAAAATAGGGAAACATTTAAAAACTTGCAGGCAATTTTATTTGCTGCTGAACCCTGTTACATTTTCCCCAGCACCTCAGATTTAATGTGGAATAGGAGGATAACGCAGTTCTTCAAGGGGCTGCGATAGGGGAGGGCTCGGGATAGGGAATAACGTGCCGGCGTGGGCGAAGGCAGATGTATCGCGTGTGCACGGAGGCAGAGGAGTCACGGGGAAGGCACTGTGCTAAAGCGGCCTGGGACACTGTGCTGGAATGGTGCGGGACACTCGGTGCCCGTGGGGTCCCATCCACCTCTGGTGCGGCAGGAGAGCAGAGGGAGAGGGAAGAAGGGGGTAAGGGAGAGAGCGCGAGGTGGGAGCAGGTGCTCGCTCCTGTCAGCTGCACAGAAAGTTAACAACTTTATAACTCACTGGCATACATAATACCTCATATCCAGCTGTAGCGTGCAAAGGTGTAGCTAATGCTGAGACTAGCTTACCTACTGCCTTCGGCTCCTAATCGAGTTCATCTGAGCGTGTGGACTTACTTCTGAATTATTATTTTTTTAATAATTTAAAAAAAAAAAAAGTGTAGCGGGTTGCTTTCAGTGTCGTTTTTTAAAAGCTGGTAATGTCTAGACCGCTTTCATACATTGCAGAACACACCGACCATTCCTCTCGCTTGCTGCAAAAGGTTCCCCGTGATTCATCGGTGCCGGACGCCCGCTCGCACAGCTGGCGCGCTCCAGCGATAGATTTTGCGCTGTCACAGAGGTGATAAAATGTCTTAAGCTAAACATAAATGTCTGTGGCTGCCTTGTGAGGGCTCGAGCGCAACCAGATGCTCCGCTGGCATGGCCGGGGATCTGGCGGCGGCGGCAGCGGGACGCGGCCTCCCGGCCTGCAGGCCCCGTCTGCCAGCGCCCGCTCCCGAGACGGAAACAAGCAAGGAGCAAAAGGAGAGGGGCTCCTCGCTTCGCTTCCCTTTTCTCTGCACACAATTTATAGGCTGCTGCTTGACTGCTGAACAGCTGTTTAGAAACTGGGGAGAGATGAGAGAGAAACGAAATTGGAAAGGGAGGAGGAAGGAAAAAAAAGAAGAGAGACAGAAAATCAAATAGCCGGCCGCTCAAATTCAGAATAACTGTGTCTTGCCGGGCGATGACAGACTTGCCTCAGACTCTCTCTTTGAAGGTGCTTAGCTTGCTATACTGGCCGGGAAGGAGCAAATTTATTAGCTGCTGAGAAAGCTGGGGGGCCTCACTGAGAGGAGATAAACTGGTGATCATAGGCAAGAGCTGTGAGAGATTCCTTCGCTCTCCTAAAAGAAAGGAACTCCTTATCAAGCCCATCTGAGTCAGGGCTTTGGGGAATCGTAGCTGCCGAGCGGAGAAGGAAAGCGTAGGAGGGAAAAGACACCCTATATCAAACTGGTTATAGGGTTGTACATCCCTCTGTACAAGAGCTACTTGTCTAAGTAATTTCTTGAGGGCAATGGGAAAGTATTTGTGAGAAGAATTAGATATTGACTGGTTTACTTGGTGATTTGTATCATTAGATTCTGTTTTGCTTGACATGAACTTCCAAGAACAGCCATATAGTGAAAGCTACAGTATATGTTTTTTCTGTTGCCTATTGGTGTAGATGCAGTTATTGCTTCTAATAATGATCCTGGGGGCTCACAAAACTGTAGGCAGGGAAGAGTTAAGGGGAGATGAGACGAACGCTTCTCTGTCTGTAAGCAAGTCAGCTCTTGGATGTTATCTCTGGATCCAACACTAACACTTTACATGATAGCAGGGTGACTTCAGGGCTTTAGTTCACCAGCCTGTAACTGGGGCTGCCCCCACATTTCGTGGCCTTGCAGGAGCCACCCTGAGGTCTCGTCCCTGCAGCAGCCCTGGGTGCCCGTGCAAAGGGACGAGTGAACTTCCGCGGTTTGGTCCAGTTTTTACAAAATGCTTGGGGATTCCTGGAAAGCACCGAGTATTGTTGTTCAGTCACAGCAGATTGTGTCACTGGCTCCCATGCCAGCTGCCTCAGAGAGGGGAATTAACAAGCCAAGCGCTCAGAATATAAAATATTTTAAGTGGAGTAAGATTGTGCCTACTGTTGGGGAGAGCTGGTAAGCCTTCCAACAGAGAGGCACACTCTGGGGCTAAAGAGAGGTTCCCGTTTGCCTGCTGCAAGAGCAAGTTTTGGTATCTGAACATCATCACTGCTGCCTGCCTCACATGCGTTAGGGCTTCATTTTTCGTTGTTGACTGCATGATGTTTGACCGAGCAACATGATTACATGTGAGTTTACTCAAAACCCAGGCTGCTGCTGTATTAAATAAATCATCAGGGGTCCAGAATAGGTCCATTTTGCATATAAGTTTGGTAGTGTAATTTCATGTTATGCTGCCACACGTATCAGATTTTCTGCAACATGACAGTAAATGCTTTTGCTCGGTTCTTTTTTTGCTGTTGGCAACGCGATACCTGTAAACTTAGGCTTCTTCTTTGTGGCTGGTGCTTATATTTACGATTGCAAGGAGCAAAGCATATTGAAATAGTCTTGGTTACAATATTTATAGATTCTGCATGCATACTAAATTAGAAGCAAAGGAGGAGCGGGATTGCATGCATTTTGTAACAATGTGTTGTTAAGGCCAGCACTGCTCCTGCCAACGCATCTGCAAATGTTTTAGCTCCTAGCTGAGAATTAGTGCAACATTGCTAAACATGGGTGGATGGTACGGTGCAGCTGAAGTGTCACCCATTGAATGGAGAATCCCACAGAGAATCTGGCTGGAGTAATTAATGAATCCATTTGGAAAAGTCAGTGCCCTTCAATTAGCCTGAATGCAGTGAAGCAGATGGGATCCCATCCTCCAGGGAGAAAATTGAGAAAGATCCTAAGAAATACTGCATTGGACTGATTTATCTAGGTAATTATAACCCTCATTTGCACAAAACTGTTCAATATGGCTGCACTGAGAAAATTAAGAATTTATAAAATGTTGATATGTGGCCTAAACTATCAGTGGTAGTGGAATCATCTGTCAAGCGGCATCTTCGCTCAGAATATTAAACTAATCATCTGACATGAGAGGCTGAAAGGCAAACTTGGCCGTGGAGCAGGGGAGAGGGGAGGGATATTTCTAGGCAACCTTTTGTTAAAGGTTCCGTCGAGCTCATCTGCAGTGGAAACATTCACTGCTGCCCTAATTCGATATTGTGTCTGGCCTAAAAACCTCCTGTAAAATTGTAGAGTTTCAGAACAAATGAACATGGCTAATGAAGCGTCAACGAACCACCCCAAAAACCCGGATTCTTTCGTTAAATATCAGGTAGTGGAGTAACAAGATGAGGAAAGATTTGAGAGCATGTGCGTCCTGTCCTTAGTCCAAGGAGAACCCATTATGCTTGTGAGGAGCCTCATTTATAAGTCAGAACTTCCGCAGACTGATTTCTATGACTAAGAGTTGTGCTATGTCTTTGTAAGGGCTACATGAGAACTTAGTGCTTATACAGCAGTATGTGTGTTTATGAATGATGGAGAAGGAAGCCTGGTGCATTGTGGAAGCAACAAGAGAAAAGGAAATACTGCTTATGGCAGCGTTGAAATGACATAGAGATCATGGTCTACAGTTCCCAGGGTTGCTGGTTGTTTTGTTTTGTTTTAATTTTAGGGATATTGCAGTCCACCATCATGTATTTTTCAGGTATTTTGTGTTGTTAGAAACACTTCGGCTCAGGTAGCCCCCAGCAGCTTTTTGCATGACATTTCCTGACTTTGAATGAGCAGAGTTAGAAGTCTTGCACTTACCAGCAAACTGGAAAAAAACATAGTGCAGAGCAGACCTCACCTTGCAAAGAAGTGAGGAGTGGGTGAAAGTGGGCAGGCTGAAGACAAGTCAGAGGAGCGTTCCTGCACTACCTGAAAATCATCTGAAAAAGTGGCCAAACCCGGGCCAGTATTAGTCCTACCTGCAGGTGAGAGCAGGGAGCCCTTGCTGCAGCCCTGCTACCACTCACACCCTCCAAAACACTTTCCTACCTCAGAGCATTTCTGTGCCTTGTCAAAGCCAGCCACTTTTTTCCCCCGTTTTCATACCACCTTGCAAATGTCCCATTTTTATAGGTAACAAGTGTTGGGGAGGCACCCTCTATCCCTTCCCTCCATCCGCTCAGTGCTGTATCAATGTGTTGGTTCGAGCACTTCCCCAACAACCTCAGCATCGGAAGTGCATGAATTAAATAATGCAAAAAAGAAGAAGAAGAAGTCATTTCTGGGCAGAATGTCAGACACAACAAGGACTTGCAGAGCAGTGAGGTGGCGGCAGCAAAGCAGAGCTGCCCTGGATTTAAGCTTGCCTCATGCACGGCCATTGGTGCACAAACTGCGTGCTGTTAAATAGGGTATTTTATTTTATTTTATTTTATTTTA
>VZSV01000109.1:2164840-2186771 GCA_013398735.1 Nothocercus julius | reverse complement strand
GGCGCTGCGCGGGGCCCTCGCGGCGCAGGCTGCAGCGCCACCGAGATCACGGCACCGCCGCCGTGCTCAGGACATGGCGCTTTCTTTTCTCTGGTGCATATGTCAAATGAATCAGACAGCGGCGGTGTCAGGAAGATGGATAACGCTGTCGGCAGCAGAGACAGTCAGATGCATTCAAGCACCAAAACAAGACAGTGCTTCTGCCTTTCTCCCACACTCATTAAAAGCACTCAGGAAATTTTGGGAAAAAAAAATAGGAAGTCTGCCAGCACTGCACCTCCATCTCCCCTTAGGGCCGGGGTCTTTCCCGGGAAGAGCCCTCGGCGGTGCCGCAGCGAGCACGGCGGGACGCGCTCCACGCAGGAGCCTGGCCCGTGCTCCTCTCTGTGCCCTCCGCGTTTCGGCTGCAGGCAGGCCGGAGCCGCGGGCGAGCCGCTGGCTCCCCTTCCCCCTTGTCCTCCCGGCAAGGAGCTCTCGCTCTGCCCGGACGCGCTCTCCAGCGAAGCGCCTCCGAGAGCGCGGCTTGCTAGCCGAGCCGCCGTGTTTGGGGAGGCACTCCCGGCTCCTCAGACACAGCATAAACCCTGTGGGCATAAGGCACCATGACGCTTTATTTTTTCCATTAAAAAAGCATTTTTCGGGGAATTTTTGTTTTTTTTTTTTCTGTTCGCACTTTAGCTCTCCAAAAGTGTATTACAAGGGGAGGATGTAAAAGGACAGTACGTATCAACATTGGTTCTATCACCATAGGTTCATATTTATGTTACCCATATACCTATATTCATATATAGGTATATATCAACAAAGGTTCTATTTGCTTTGTAAGATTTTACTTTATATTGAACACAACAGTATTTTATTATAAAATAATTTCTTCTGTAAGTTAACACAGTGAACGTGCTAACACTCTTCACAGTTTGTATACATGGACTGTGTGTCACGATTTTTTTTAAAAAAAGTCACTAGGTGCTAGATTATCACAGGCAGGTAACTAAAAGTTATCTGATGAATTAAAATGTTATTTTCATTTTTCTGTCAAATGATGGAATTTAGGTATAAAAAAATGTGAAATGGTACATGAGAATATTCTCATTTTATATATACCTGTACTATACTTTAAATTCTAATCTTTTTTTTTCATAGAAACACATGTTTGAGGATATTAATATTAGAATATGCAGAGAATTAATATTAGAAATGGCAGAGAAAAATACCTTCACCTGCAACTACATGATAATGAGACAAAGTCTAATTACCTGCATTGAATTCCTCAGTTAGGCCAATAGGCTAATGAACATCAATACTCTTTCACAAAGAGCCCTGGGATCCCTAATGGCTCTAAGTGGCCAGGTCTTTGGTTTTACATTTCAGTGTCTGGCTGGTATAATCTTGAAACAAAATCTGCAGATCAGATTGTATCCTGTATACACAGTCAGTGTGTGTGTGTGTGTGTGTGTACAACCCTGAGCACTGCACATCTGGGATGAAATCAAAGCACTTTTAAGTGCACGCGGATCCCATTTCTGGCCTGCTAGTAGCCCTTTAAATGTGCTGGGTTTAATCCAGGAAAAATGAGTATTCAAAATCACATCAGTGAAGGGAAAAAAAAAGACCCAAGTTTTATGTACTTGGATGGCATTTTTCTTCGGATGTGGATGACTTAATCATCATCAGCCTTAGTGAGAGGTGGGCAATGAAAGTTCAGCTATCTTCGAACAGAGCAGAACTTCGAACCTGCATTTCTCATTTTCTTGGTGAGCACATTATGGCTGTGAGAGGGAAAAAGAAAGCAAGCAGCAACCATCCTCTGCAGAAAGCTGAAGTCACTCTGTGAGGCGTCTCGAGGCTTCAGAGCAGTAATCTGTGGCGAGAAATTTTTACTACACTAATCCAATCTGATCTTTGAGTACAGATTAAAGTACCAAAACCACAACCTTCTTTTCAATGTTAGAGTGCTGTGATTTGAGGATTAGTTCCATATCTGGCTCGCCTAGGCAAATCCCAAACTCCCACTGAAACCAATCCCCTCTCGTTCTTATTTAACACGGTATTCATTATGCGCTCAGGCAAGACATATATATATACATATATAGCAATACCAGTATGGTTCAAGCACTTCCCACTTCCAGTGTACTAGAAGAGGAAAACATGCTCAGAGACGCCTAGTTACAGTATTTGCTTGCAGAGTCGGGGAGACTCGAGCTCCAATTCCTGCAGCAGGGACTTTGCTGAAGTATTTTGTGTCAGATGTGAATAAAGGGACTGCTGTCCCTCCGCTCTGGAATGGGCTCTAATGTGGCTTTGGAAGAGTTTAGCTGGGAAACAGGCAGTACAGATTGAGGTCCCCTCAAGAAAAAAAAAAGGGAATCGAGTCCAAGTTCTCCCACCTCCTTCTAGGTGATGTTAGCAATATGGTATTAACAGATTTTACTGTCACCCCTTTTCTGTTTTCTGTGGGCAACAACCAGGCAGGTGTGATATAGACATATTCCATAGATAAATCTGAGAGAGTAACTAAGCTAGAGACTATCTGGAGACTCAGGATGGAGATGAGTTAAACCCCTGCCTCGGCACGGCAGGCGCAGGCGGTGAGTCCCCAGGTGCTGGGCACTCTCCTGCCCAAGTCTTGGCTGTCCAGGCATAGGTAGCAGCTTTGATTTGGGGCTCTGGCATATATAAGGGAAGTTAGATGGAAGGTACTTGTATTTTTTGGATCCTTCCTTTGATACTGTATGTTGAAATTGTCTGACACTGTTTGCCAGCAATAAATCATTTTGCTGTCTATTGTGCGATTAAATAATTAAATATTGCTTGTCATGGATACACAGGCAGGGACTGACTCAGACTCTGTAGGACTTAGAGATCTGCAGGAATCTGAACTTGCATTTCCTGACCTTGCACTTCTGTGCAAGTCAGACCCAGTTGTTCAATGCAGTGTTAAGAAATGAGTCATGCGAGAAACAGTAGGCACTGAGAAACACAAACTTCAGTTTATTTTCTGTCTTGATTTTAACTTTTTTACTTATTAAAAGCGCATGTAGAATAGGAATGGAGAATTTACTTTTGTTTTTTCCTATTCCTAATCATTAAGAAGAGGCTGCATTGCCCAGGGATGGCGCTGCTTACCTCCCTTGCACGATGCTTTGCGATGAGCAGAGGGAAGTTGCTGAGCGGCGATGAGCTCGGTAGCGTTTTCTGCGATTCCTGGAACCATGAGCGCTCACTGAACTGTCGTCACCAGCAGATGCTGGTCCTGGCCAAGTATCCGTGGGCCACCCTGGCAGCAACGTGCATTGTATTACTTAGAGCTGGCAGCAGTCCGCGGAGGTGTCACTTCCACTGATGTCAGTGGGAAGCGGGGCTGCTCCGAGCTCCTCCGGGTTCAGGGATAGCGAAGCAGCTATTGCGGCTGACCCGTCCTCGAGCAGCATGGTGTCTATTAGTTTTATTGCGGGTTTGATTGTTTTCGGTTGATTCTCACTGCTTTCAGCTGAAGATTAATTCAGTTTGTGTTTGGGAGGACAAGGGAGCAAATTTGTTGTTTTTATTAGAAGCTAAGCCGAGCTGAAGGCTTGATGACGATCCATTGTTAGTGTTGTTATAAAGTCCTGCTAAGCGGGCAAGAAAGCACAAAGGAAAGGAAGAGTATTATTCAGATTTGCCAAACAGCCTGGGAATAATTAGAAGATTAGCAGTTTGGCGCTGTTTACTGGCGAGCTGTGAATTAAATGCATCCCCCTTTTCTCTTTACGATTGTGAAATGTGTCGCTTAGGTTCTGGGTTTCGCGCCCTTCACACACCTCTCGCTCCTCCTTGAGCCGATGTGCAAGGCTGTTCTGTTGCACGAGAAGGACAGGAGCGAGCACTCAGAGCGCCCTCAGAGCCCTTCTCATCTCCAGCGCCTGAAACGCCCTCCTAAGTATCTGCAGTTCACGTATTGGGTGGAGATGAATCACCTCCAATTTGCTTTTATGAATGCGAGTGGAGCTTTTGCTAACAGCCATTTCTGTTATTTACACTGTGAAACGCTTGTAAGCAGCCAGCTATAAAAGACCTCACTGACATTTATGCTTGAATTCTCTCATCATAGTAGTAGTTTGAGGCAATGATAAAATTCAGCGTGATGCCTTAACATATCCTGGGTGAAGTTCTGTTCCCAGCTCTGGTTGCAACAGGCTTGGTAACTCTCTGTAGCACCTTGGGTACACTGTTCAGGTGGTCACCAGTATGAAAAGAAAGGGTAACCATCACAGATGACAAAATAGTATTAGTTCTGCTGAAGTCCCTGGTATACTTGCCGTGAATCAAAAATTTGATGTGGGGCTGCTACCAAATTACAGATTTGGGGGGATGGTTGATGCCTGTATTTCTTCCACTTTCTCTTCCTTCTGCAGTCTCTTCTCTCCCTGCAGGGAACTTATTACATCCCTATGTAATAGGGACTAGGATCACATCACGAGTGCAAGAAAGTATCTTTGAGATCATGTTCCATCTGCCTGCAGAGGCCTGATATAATCTCCAGATAAGAATGTACCAGACACTGAGCTGGTCTTGCCTCTTCTCTCATTTAGTGGGATTCGGGCATGCAGGCCAGAAGGGGAAGGGAGATTTTTCAAGGGCTGTAAGGCATGCTTATTCGGAGCAATGCAGTCCTACTCACAACCAGGATTGCATGGCTGTCCCGACTTAAAACAATATAATAATAATAATAATCATAGAATAGCTTATGGTTTGATACAATGACAGACCACTCAGGTAATAACATATGTACATTCAGAGGAGATTTTTCATTTTTCCACTACGGAAAAAATAGGTTATAATAGGTTATGTGGTAGTTTATTTTTATGTATGTATTTTGGCATATACGTGTGTGTGTGTGTGTGTGTGTGTGTGTAATGTATATGTTTTATATATATTATATACACATAGTTCTAATTAAACAAAAGTGATTAGTTTTTTGTGCTGGAAAAAGCCACCTCTAAAATAACAGATTTATTTATCTTGTTTTTCTTCTAACAAACTGGAAAAATGTGGCTATTTTTCATTAGCAATTTTTGAGAAATAAAGGGGAAAAAAATCAAGATAACCCCCTTGAGTTATGTCTCACAATGGAGGAAGAATGACAAAGCAGCAAGTTCCCACACACAGACTGCGTAAGTGTACAGGGACCTGATATTCTTTTCACTCCTCATCTCAGATGCTTACAGCTCATTTCTGGCAGCGTTTGCCCAAAAAAACTCAAAGAGTAAATTATGGTCTAGGCTGATGTAAAAAAACAACAAAAAAAACCCACCATCAGGCAATTCACTACACCCTGATGTCAGGCCTTAGACAGAGAAAAGACTGTGAAAACTGTCTGCTCCAGAAACCAAGAACGCAGGTACAGTCACAGCTTATTTGAGGTGCTATCCTCATGTGATGTCCAGTGGGATGGCTTCCAAATCACTGTGACGGTCAGCGCATTAGCCGGAGCGGTAGTAGAGGGAACGCAATCCTGCTGCCTTTGGAGCACTGCTATCTATGGTTGTTATTCCTCCGAACCATCAAACACGAAAGCTCAGGTGCTTGTGGCTTCCTGCAAGAGCAAGAGGGAGTTTGCTTTATTCACTTGATCAGAGGCAAAGCAGGTGGTGTTTAGTGGAATAATTTCTAATGTTGTTTGGATCAGTGAATGCCACTAATGCAAATGCTGTGATCAGGTGGAAATCACTTATAACCGGTGTTGGTCTGTATGTCACTTTGATCAACTAGGAAAAAAAATCAGTAAGAGCCAGAAGCCCTAAGAGACGAGCACCTGCATTTCCCGTTGAAAGGCGACGGGGACACTTTTTAAAACTGTGCTATAACAAGCAGAATCCGTCACTGAAGTTAGCAGAAACAATAATTTTTGGTGAGAGCAGATCTGAGCAGTCGTCTGTCTTAGCCCTGTTTTGAGAACTGTGAGGTATCGACAGCTTGTAGTGAAGCCAGTCATGTAGTTTCTGGAAAACTGCACGGCCTCTGGATTGGGTCCTTTTTCATAATTTCATGCTAGAGTTGCTTCGCTAATGAAGTCACTCCAGAAAGCTCAATTTTGATGCCATCATGTTTTATTTGACACTCCAGTGAAACAGCTGTTTGCAATTAGCACACATAAAAAGAACAACAACAAAAAGGCAGCCTTCCCTCGCAGCTCTGCCCATACACCACGCAAAGCGCTCACCAAGCACTGCCGAGTTTCTTCCCCCCGCGCTCTAACTAAAACATCCCATACAATTGATCTCCGCAGAAGACCAGGCGAAAAAAACTGTTTACAGTTCCCCAAATGTTCCTGACTGGCAGCCGTGACTCGTTAAGGAGGGGATAAACGTCGCCCTGGGTGCCTGTGCACGCGGGGCGCTCGCTGCTGCCGAGCTGATCTAGGCATGAAGTTGAAGCGAGGCGAGAGCCGGGCGCTCGCGGTGCTGCGCCGGGGCCCGATGAGGTGGAGGGCTGGTTTCATACCAGGACTCGCGTCCAGGGCAGCTGGCCCACCCTCCCGTTGGGAACAGTGAACAAGGAGCTTGTAAAACACACAGACCAAATGGAAATGACCCCTATTGACTGAAACCAGCTGCATGTCAGACCTCTCGCTGTCTCTCTTGATTTGCTATCTCAAATAAATGGATGTGGTAGAAGGGACTATGGAAAGAAAACAAAATAATTTATTCCCCTTGAAGTCGCGCCACACTAATAAGGCACAGTTTTTACAGCTGAAAAAAAATGTTTATTCACACATTAAGTTTTTCCCTCCTTCCCTCCTTTTTTTTTTTAGCTTTGAAAGTATGCAGTTTAGAACAAGACATGCTGTAGTTCAGTTTCAACATTTTTTGACAAATATGGCATCAGTAGATTTTGCTAGGGATTCATCATTTATAAAAGTGCTGGCTAATGAGAGTTTAGAGGGTTTTTTTGCGTTTTGCTTCAGAAAACACAATTGCGACAGCTTTTGTTGGTGCTTTGGCTTCGAACTGTGTAGTGGCTCAGCCCCATGAAAAAGATCTTAGTGAGCTTTGAATAAGCATAACATGCAGAATGACTTATCTTATTCATGTGGCTTTTCCCCTGTTTTTCCCAGTGCACGCCTGGGTAACACTAGTTATTTTCAGCATTGTGGAGAGCTGCTTGCAATAACCAGGGTAGCACTTGAATCCAGACGTGTTAGGGATGGCAGCTGCTCAAGTCCTCCATTTTAAAGCCCGGGTAGGTTATTGCCATCAATGTTAAACTGAGCTCAGTTCTGACTTTAGAGGTGAGTACACGGCAGGAGGGGTGGGAGGGATTTAACCTTGCCGCTGTGGTTGCCTTCATCTTTTTTTTGAGATGCCTGTCAGTTTGTGACCCGTGCAATACTGTGATAAGAATTTGGCTGGCTTTCTGTAAAGAAACTCCTTAAAATCACTGCTACAATTTTCTTTAACGAAAATTGAGGCACTGACATGCTTAGGAAAGCATCTTTTCTCTCCTTTCTTTTTTTAAGAGTCTTATTCAAGGACTGCATCAACAAAGTTGCTGTATTCCAGTACAGCTTACAGCTCTGGGATGACCCTGTAATTGTGCTGAAAGGGAACCTTTTCTTATGTATTTCAACTACCAGATTAATACACAAGGGCCCTATCCTGCCATTTAAAAACTAGCAGCCCTTCCCTATCATCTTCTTTTGTTGCTGTTGTTTTGGGGAGGGCGGAAGGATCTCATTGATACCAAGGAGAGTTTTGCCAAGTGGGGACTGCATGACCCAATGCAGTGACAGTCAAAAACATGAGGAGAACAGAGGGAGGAATTAGCATGCAGTAAAAACACAGCGGGCGCTTGAACTTCCCAGCAAAGTACAAGGTTTCAGGTTGAGACCACCCTCGTTACTTTTATATCTTTTTTTGGGGGGAGGGGGAAAAAAAAAAAAAAAGGTTGTTTGCTAATATTAAAGTATTTTGGAGCTTTGAAATTAAAAAAAGCCCATGTCAGTGCAAGGTATTATCACTGGGCCCTTTAAATAATGTTGGTAATAAAAGAGAGGAAATATGCATCAGACTATGTTCCACTTTTATTTTAATCAAATGTTCTTTTCTAAAATTAAAAGAATGCAAGTTTACATGAAATCAGAGCTACTGATTTGGCACTACAGAGAAGGACAAGAGCCAGTTGTTTTTTCTCAGAGGCACAGTAGGAATTGTTTAACTGCTGATTTTCAATTCAGATGTTTACATCTTTCCATTTTTACGGTGAAAAACTCGATCAGAGGAATATGTCCGTCTCCAAATCAAAGTAAGAAGCTTCATGTGCTTCATGTGTTAATGTCCGATTCTGTCCTTTCTCCTGGGCGCTCCAGAGGCTGAAGGCGGCGCTCACGCATCACCCCGCGGCCATGTCCAACGGCAACATGAGCACCATGGGCCACATGATGGAGATGATGAACTCGCGGCAGGAGCAGGCGCCGCACCACCACATGCACTCGCACCCGCACCAGCACCAGGCCCTGCCTCCCCACCACTCGTACCCCCACCAGCACCAGCACCCGGCGCACCACCCGCACGCGCAGCCGCACCACCAGCAGAGCCATCCCCACCACCACTCGCACCTGCACGCGCACCCGCCGCACCACCAGACCTCGCCGCACCCGCCGCTGCACTCGGGCGGACAGGCACAGGTAGGGCTCCGTGCCGCGCTGCCCCCGGCCGCACCGCGCGCTCCCTCGTTTCGCCTTGCACCTACGTCTTATTAGGAGCAAGGCCCTCTGGCTGCTCTGAAACGTCCGCGGCTGGTGGCTGAGAAGTGCAAACTTTATGCAGAACGCAGCGAGGCAACAACTTGCTTTGTTGCTTAATTTGCTAGACATTTGTAATATCTTACTTAATAAGAGGCTCCAAGGTCTCTCTGTGCTCTGATGTCTGCAGATTGCCACGTATCCATTTATGGAAGGGGCATATTAAGGAGAGTGGCATATTATACATGCTGCTTAGTAGGCTTGAACCTAAACTTCTCAGGCCAAGGCTTAAAGTGCTGTACGTGCTTTAGCTTCAGAAACACATACCACAATCTTTCCTGAGGCAAAACAGCGTTGCATACATAGCCTCAAAGGAAGGTTTGGATTTGTGTGTCTCTGTGTGTGTGTCTGAATAGAGAGCTCCCAGAACTGATATACCTTGCCGTGTCCATCAAGACTAGGGATAATTTTAAGGTAAGACAGGCTGGCTTAGAGCAAAAGAGAAAGGTGTGAGACTTTGCAAATGGCCCAGGTGTGGCGTGTAAGAGAAGGCCAAGATTAGGTGAGAGTGAAGGTTGTAGTTGTTTGATACTGTGTCAGGAGAAGAAGATGAAGCCAGTCCATGGCGGGACTTTTCATCCAGGAAGAGCACTTGGAACTGGATTCAGACATTCAATTCAGTGAAGGCAATGTCAGATGAAGATCTCAATTTCTGGACCAGAAACAATGACTTCCTCAGTTTGGATGATCCCATAGCATATGGATTTAGGAAATTGTTCCTTGAACAACTTAATTAATGAGCAAGGATATGAGCAGAGTCGTTTTTAAGAGGAAATGTATGTCTTAAAGGTGATAGGCCTCTGCACCAGCGAGACAGCGGGAGAAAAAGAAAGGGGGGGTCAGTGACTACGACATAGCAGATCTGGGAAGCAAATTTAAGCAGGACAAGTGCATAGAGCCCAGAATGAGGACAAAGAGAAGTGTCAAACATACGAAGTTCAATCTGTGAAGTATTGTGTTGCTTGCAAATACCTTTCAGACAAGCTCTTAGAAAACATTAAAGAAAATGAGAGGATTTGGCTGACATCCCAGTGTCCCACAACATTAACTATTTACTAACATCTATGTTTATTATTGCAGGGGTTGCAAGCACATGGGATTTCCCTAAAGCATTTGCTAATGTAAAATGAATTGTCAGCTTTAGAGAAACAGTCTAAATAAGAGAGCAGCAGACTCCCCTGTGAGAAGATGCCCAAAGCTTTCATAAGTTTAGTTCAGTTTTACTTTGAGAATTCAATTATTTTCCCATCTGTTAATGAGTTATTTTCCTTGGAGTTGTTTAAAAACTCCAATAAAAAGACATTATCTCATAACAGAGAAAGCAAAAGCAACCTGATGGCTGGCTTGGAGATCTGTGAGAGATAAGGATGATGCTGGTGCTTAGCAGACCAAAGACTCCATGCCTGTCATGGAGGAAGTCGCTTAACCTCCCTGAGGCTTTTAAATGAGGGTAATAGTTTTGACTCTCCGCGCCGAGGGTTTGGGAGAATAAACACGTCAGTGCATGTGAGGCAGTCAGATACCACAGTATGGGGCACCACAGCCACACTTCTGTGCTGTCACCTTTCACAGGTGAGGAGAGAGCACGGCTACAGGAGAAAATAAACCTACTGATTTTAAGGCTAAAGTATCAGCCAGTGAGTCCAGTGAGTTATTTAGCTGCAGCTGCTTTTTTCCTGCAGATGATGTGCCACCGAAGCCCTCTTTAGTCATGCCAGTTAGTAGAGCCCGACGTTCCTGTGCTTTGCAATTCTATCATGTAGGCACCCCTAAGGATTTGCAGGCAGCCAGTAAGAAATACAGGCCCCAAGACAGGCCGACTGAACTGGGAGCCCCAAAGCTGCATCAGATTCCTTCCGAATCCCTGCGTCACGCGGTCCTTGGAGCCAGGCCCGCAGGGTAACATGAGCTTTGCAGTGCCACTGGAGGCGATGGGCCTTACCAGGGATCTAGAAGGTCTTTCTCTTGACAGTGGGTATAAGTGTCACCAAGAGGCTGGGGCTGGCGGGTAATGGGAGATGAGTCTGGGCAGGGTTCCTTGGGTCAGCTGCTTTGTGAGCAGCAGGGCTCTTGCTGCCTGTCTGCTCCCATGATGCAAAGACAATGGAGATTTCTGAAAAGATGCCCTAATGGGGAGAAAAGAAGGGTTTGCTGAGTAATACACACATAGACACATAGTTTTTACTTTCTAAGGCCAGCCCATGGTATTTGCGTCTTTGGGGGTCAGGTTGCTTCAGCAGACATTAATTTTATGGTGCATTTTACTAATTATTAACTCCTTATTCTTCTGAGCCAGATCCTCAGTTCCAAGCCACCTGCCAAGTGACAGCATGATCCACAATGCTGTGAGCTGTGGCCTCCCATGCCATAACTTTTGTTATTCTACACCACACCCTTCTGCAATGTCAGAATTCATTTCATGCTTTTCAACTATTATTTTGATACACATTATGTTGAATTATGTTTTACTAGAATGAATGAATGAGAATTAATTTTGTAGTTAGCGTTGTAAAGAACAGAGAAAAGTTTTGGATCAAGGATCAAAGCAGAAATCACCTTTTAATGCATATCTTTCTGAGACAGAAGTTTTACGGGGTTGTAGCTGTGTTGCCTTAACTACTACAAAAATGATACTAGTATTGGTGTTTGTTGCATTATCATTTCATATCAAACTTGCCTGAGTGATAGCTTAAGCAGAGTAGAGGTTTGACTGTTGTTTCCTTCTACCAGCTCTCCTATGTTTGATTATGGATATGTGATAAGCATCCTATGAAAGCAAATTAACCATGTTTTTAATATTTTTTTTTTTTCCTAACAGAGCATGTACTTACAAAGGCAGGGCTGGGAAAACTTGCTAGAGAATGATGCTTAGACAGTTATCAAGATACAGCCTAACAGATTTCATGGTTCAGTGTTATGTAGTAAGATCAGCAAGTTAATTATTCCCCATGACATTATTAGTGATGCAATAGTAGCCTTTATTCTGCCAGACACAGAGGGAAGGTTTTCTTGTTGTTCTGCAAATACACTGTGACTGCCCAAACCCTGGCTAGTACATTCTGAAAACAAAATGACTCACTTTTTATTTAGGAGAAAATGACCCTATGAGGGGAAGGAAAGAGGGGGAAAAAAAAAATTTTAACATTTTTTTTCTGTTCACGCAAGAAACAATCTCTGACTATAGCACGTAAAGCTGAGAGCGAACTTGGCTCCCTACAAAAGGCCTTATGAGCTGCACACTGTAATTGCACACAGAATTGCTGCTGTGCTAGACTGAAGTCAGCTGGGGGAGGGAGCAAACTCCTCCCCGCAGTCTGCGGCGCGATCCGAGACAGAAAAGCCACCTTGCAAGACGATAGTATCGGTTTAATTGAGACGGGCAGATGCGTTAGGCAAACGCTCGTTAATTGCCGGGATTGAAATTCCGGGCTCGGCCTGACACAGCGCCGAGTACGTCCACTCCCTGAAGTCAAAAGGAAGCACCTTGGAGGCTTGGGTCTTTGCCAGGGCAGCAGGGTTCCTTTTGAGTCAACGGTTGAGGTTTCCAGATGGTTCCAGCCTGTGTTGGAGCTGCAGTTGTGTGAGCAGTGCCCGGCCTGCGGCCCGGGAAGCAGAAACCCCCAAGGCCAGAGTCCCACTGGGACAAGGTGCCTGGCGGGGCCAAGAGCAGGGTGTTCTCAGGCTGCTGCCCTGGGTGTTGGGGCTGTTGGGGAAAGGAGGTTGACGTGCTGTCCCCATGAGGTGCTGAGATACCAGGACTCCCTTCAGAAATGCAAGGCTGGGGTTAAATATCCTTAAAAATACTCTTTTGTCGACTCTAAATTCATCAGTTCAGATTCAGTAAAATCTTTTGGGCACCAGGACTTTAAATGGGAGAGTCTTCCTGCCTTTCCGGAGCTCAGCCCACGATTTCCAGGGTCTATAATAACAGTGAGGGCACAGCTCCAGTGGTTGTAAAGCCTGAAAATGAGGATGGGTAGAAATATCCTAAAACTTTGGAAGCAATTAATAAAAAAAAAAAAAAAAGAAAGAAAGAAAGAAGGTGCCTACAGTCTTCTGCCATGATTAAAAGAGTTGCTGTGAGAAACTTGACATTTCAGGTTTGAAATAAGGGGTGGCAGAGAAAGTGCCTCTCCAAAATATTTTTAATAGCTGCAAGGGGAAAAATATTTTCCCTGCTAATACCCAGAGCATCACTTCAGAAAATGTCCCCTTTGACCACGGCAGCTCTTTGCCAGCAGCTAATTGAAGTGGCACCTGGTGGTGCCTTTCAACCCGTGCCCTCCTCAGGCGCTGCCAGAAGGGCTGCAGCCCCGCAGCGCTTCCCTCTCCCGCTCCTGGGACTCGTCCCCACACGGGCAGCCTCCCTAACCGCTCACTTGGTATTTTCGCCGCCCGCAGGTTTCACCAGCAGCCCAGCAGATGCAGCCCACGCAGACGATACAGCCGCCGCAGCCGACCGGCGGCCGCCGCAGGAGGGTGGTGGACGAGGACCCCGACGAGAGGAGGCGGAAATTTCTGGAGAGGAACCGAGCCGCCGCCACGCGCTGCCGGCAGAAGAGGAAGGTCTGGGTGATGTCACTGGAAAAGAAAGCAGAAGAACTCACCCAGACAAACATGCAGCTTCAGGTGCGCGCCCCGGCCGCGTCCCGCGGGGCACAGAGGGGCTCTGTGCTTCGCCCGGCGCCCGCAGCGCCACCGCCACGCGTGCCCAGCGAGCCGCACGGGGGTCAGTCAAAAAAATAATTCTAGCAGGGGTAAGCCAGGAAAAAACTGCCCTGGGGTTCTGAAGCCTTTGCTGCACTGAGCTATATTTATTTATTTTTCTTGTCTTTTTTTTTCTTTTTTTGCAAGTGTCATTAACTTAGCTATAAAAGTCTTCCTAACAGGGTCTATAGCTCCACCCTAATTCAAAGCCAATGTAGACTAAAGCGTAAATAGGTGTATAAACCGAACTGCAGAGGGTTTGCCCCCCGAAGAGGGGCAGAGAGAAGTAAATGGTCCGTATGTCATAGTAAAAGCCCAGGCAGCAGGAACGGTGCCGTTCGAGACAGGTCGAGAGGCAGCATTTCCCCTACCTGGCGCTGCTGAGTTCTCCAGGCCGTGCTTTGCCCCCAAGGTTTTGGCATCCAGTGCTCATGCAAAAACCTGAAGTATTTCCCAAATTAAAGCACTGACTCAAGTCTCTTTGGCGATGTCAGCGAACAGTTGGTTCTCATGGCAGTTTATGCCATGAAATATGGAAGCCAAATTGCCTTCATAAGAACAGTTCTAAAATAATGTTGCGGACAAAGGTCAAAACAGACCCAACGCAAAAGCACCGAGTAGGTCAATGCCTTTTACAGTTGTGTTTTAGCAGAGTTGTGTAGAGTAGTTTCTGTGTTAATTAAACTTTGATTAAACTTTGTGGAACGGACTGTTTTCAGTTTTGTGGCAAACTAAACTCTCTCTTTCTTTTCTAGAATGAGGTTTCCATGCTGAAAAATGAGGTAGCGCAGCTGAAACAGTTATTGTTAACACATAAAGACTGTCCGATAACAGCTATGCAGAAAGAATCACAAGGATATCTAAGTAAGTAGCTGGTATGTTTGCACTGACTCCACACTATTCACAAGAACAACAGAGTTTCTAATTCTTCCCTCCAGAACCCCTTGTTGTCCATATTTTCACTTGAGCCTGCCTTCTCAAACATCATCCGAGCCGTCCACTCTCCTGCCCTTATTTAACCAGCCCCGCTCAAAAAAAGCCATGGTTTGCCTCAAACAAAACACAGCTAGCCTTCCCCACGCCTCCATTCTGCAAGGAGATGCACGTGGATGGACACTTGCTCCCATGTGGAGGAACCTGTTGAACTCAGACTCCAAACCTGCAAGAGTGCTCCCGGGTACAGTGCTGCCAGTACATTAAAATAACTCTCGAAAGGAAAGTTAAAAAGGAAAGCATTACAGTTCCCTCCAACGAAAATGGTACTGTGCTCTGACTCGGACGTGGCGCAGGTTTTCAAGGTTTGTTCTTTTTTAACTCTTATATTTCATTTAAAAAAAAAAAAAAAGAAAAAGAAAACAGATCTAATGGAGACATTGAATCAATTCTGCCTAGTTGATGCTTTTTGCAAGTATGGTAATTTAGGGACAGATCCTTTGCTTTGCCCTAGAACAGCTCAGAAGAGCCTTAGGGCTGGGCTAATCTTTGCTAGATTGAGGCATTCTCTTAAAACAGAGCCCATTTCTATTTCCTCTGCATCACTATGCATCTGGCTCTTTAACAGTACTCAAAGGAAAAATATATAATTGCATTACATGCCTATCAACTGTTGCTTGAATTAAATTTTCTGTGCTGCAGTATACTGCACTGCAATTTAGATTACTACTGGAGCAAATAAAGCACTAAAGCATCCCCACATTGGTTTCATACACTTTTAAGATATTAGACTCTTTTCAGGGTCCCAGCTCCTGAGGTCAGATTAATATCAGAGAATATCAGAGATTTAAGAAAAAGAAAGGCCTCCATCCCCAAATCAGAAGACAAAAACGATTTGATATCTCTGCATTTTGAAATCCTAGGGCGTCCTCGTACCTCAAGTTGTTAGCATCGCTGCCTTAACTGTGCCTCCCTCAACCAGGACTCTAACCCAGCTGGGGGTTAGATTTTGCAAGCATGGTAGTTGAGGTGTCCCTCCACTGAGGGATAATTTAATGCGTGTCGTCTTTTCCCCCTCGCTGCCTTCCTAGGTCCTGAGAGCAGCCCTCCCGCGAGCCCTGTCCCAGCTTGCTCCCAGCAGCAGGTCATCCAGCACAACACCATTACGACTTCGTCCTCCGTCAGCGACGTCGTGGGGAGCTCCACTCTCACCCAGCTCGCCAGCCACAGAACAGACATCAACCCAATCCTTTAAGACTCACTGCTCAGAAACTGCTGTGGGAGTGTGGTAGCGTATCGAGGCGTCCTCTGTGCTAAGGACGTTTGCGACAGTAACTCAAGCCTGGAAGATTCCTCAGTCCTTGAAAGACTCTGGCTTTCATTTTTATAGTTATTAAAATGTCTTTTATACTTAGTTACATAAAAGGGAGTTATGCAATTAATATGCTATCAGCTTGAGAAATGCTTTGGTGCTTTCTCCAGTTTTTTGGTACCAGTTACTTGTTTATAAACCTAACTGTTTCTGTACATAGTCATGTTTCCTTCTCACCAGTCTAGCCTGAAGCCTCAGAAATACGGAGCTGTGTTAAACTGCAGCTTGTTTGCTGACATGAGACATGAAAAGTATTAAACAGAGTCATACGTAGGTAACTAGGATTAATTAGGCTATAAATATAGAGAGAGGGCATCTGCTGACAGCATAATAAAAAATGAGTTAGCGTTGCGCTATCACCAGAACCCCATCTTGTATTCAGAGCCTCTTTCAAAGTGGTCATGCAGTATGTGGCGAGCAGAACAAACCTCCAGACAATGTGCTCTTTTGTCTAGCTTTCCTCCTTGGGCTCTCTGTCCTCCCTGTCCTTTTTATCCTTCAATCATTGTTCCATGTTCCTTTTCCCTTTCCAAACCATCTACCCTTTTCTTCCCTGAGCTTCTTTCTGCTTTTATTTATTTTTTTTTTTATTCCAAGACTTTCCCACTTCTCTTTTTTACCCCCTTCCTAAGAACAGTGATGAAGAAGCAAAGACTTCAAGCCCACCTAAAAACTGTTGGCACGGCTGCAGCTTTCACTAGCTCTTCACCCACAGCTGGCCTCACTTTTGAGCATTTGTGTTTTAAAAAATAGAAATGCTCCTGATTTAGTGTTTTTAATAAACAGTGAAAGGCGAAAGCAGTGTAGTCACAGGTGAAGCACGATTGGGAGCCAGCTGTGTTGATGCTAGCAGCCCTGTAGGCTTGTGAGGTGAATGTCTGTGGCACCGTACAGCCATAGCAAATAACACCTGAGAACTGCAGCCATTTTTTTTGCACTGCCAGTCATCGACATAGAAAATCCAAGTAGTATATAATAATCAGAAAAAAAAAAAAAATCTGTTCCTTAACCTCGTTACGTTGTTTTATCACCAAATGCTAACAGCCTCAGATTTCATGGGCTATAAACGAAAAGCAAATCAGCATCACCCTTCTGAGCAGTTGGGGAAATGCTGTTTTTAATGAGCAGGGACAGGCGTGTTCTTTGCAAGTGCTGCTTTAAACGCGCACGGCCTGGTCCGTCGCCGGCGGCCCCCGCGGGAGCCGCCCTGGCCTCAGCGGCGCAGGAGAGGGGCTCTCTCGCTCTGGCACTGCCCAGGAGGGAGGACGGAGCAGCCCCGAGGCGCTGCGGGCATGGCCGGTTCCACCGCGCGCTCAGGCAACACTCGGTCCTGCAAAGAGGGTCCTCAAAGGGCCTGGCGCCACAATCCGGGTTTTTGTCGGGACCCCGTGCCAGCCCCTCAGCACTGCGGATTTGCATCCCCGGGCAGCACTGGCGAGCGATGGGAAAATCAGAGGAGGATGATGCCCATTAATTATGTCACCTTCCGGCGTAGTGAGACCTGATTTTGCTCTGGAGCCCGTCAGGGGCAAAACGTCCCGCAGGTTCCCATGGGAGCAGGATCAGGCTCGGAGCTGGTGCTGAACGCTCAGACATTCTGAACTGCATTTTTAATAACAAAAGCTAATTAATGTTATTCCTGGCAAATACTCTGGTCCTGAGCATACTTTGTTCTGAAGCGAAGCTCTTGTTCTCAGAGGCCGTTTCTTTGGCGTGAGAGGAGCAGTGGCTTTAAAAGGGCGACTCCTCTCAGTGCGGGAGGGCGAGTTACACAAAGGAAGCGTGAGGCCCTGTAATGAGCGGGGCCTTGGAAGGAAAAGCAAAATGCTGAGGATCATTCATCTCTGAATTAGTCCTTATCTTGGTAACTAACTTTATCCATATTCTTTAACAGTTCTCTTTCCGTTTATGCAAATACACTCAAAAGAAAGATTTTTAATGTACAGTGTAAATCTTGACTTGATTATATAGTCTAAGAACCAAAAAAAATTACGAAAAAATACAAATGTAAAGGATTTTCTATTATATTTTAGACAAACATATACTTTTAAAATGTTTTAAATAATCTGTAATTTTTTTTAACCTCCAGTTCTAATAGCTAAATGGTTTTGCTTCATCATGGCTCCCAAGGGAACTTTTTTCAAAAATGCAGTTGAGCAAAATGTTCCAGCTGAGTATCCACTATGTAAAAACAAAAAAGCATTTCCCATGTGTCTGAATTCCATCATTCACCATGAAGAGTAAAATGCCATCTTAGGGTTAATTTACAAAACTTTCCCTCTATATGGGTAGCACTTAAATGCATTTAAAAATAAAAATCAAAGTTGTTGGTAATGTTAGATTACCCAGTTGAGCTACACTGCACTAGAATTAAGGTTTAGCTTCATTTTTATTCAGTCTCCTCAATTAAAATATTTAGCTGTTAAACTGAAAGCCTCTACCTTAAAAAGAAAAAAAAAAAAAAGCAAAAAAAAAACCCAAAACCTTGCCTAAGTTTTGTTAAATTCAGCAACTTGACAGTTTGACTGATGTGTATTATATATAGCTCAATTATTTCTTTTTTTAATGCTAACTAGGCAAGCCAACCACACATGTTGGCCTAAATGTGTAATTACAAGGAAACGTCTCCTCTCTGTACTATTGGCCTTTAGGTATAATCATTGCTAGCGATGTGGAAATAAGTAAAGGATGAAAAGCTATTTGCTCTTGCTTCTTGTAACTCTGTCGCAGGTTCACAGGCCAGGACAGCGCGCAGCGTATTTGTATTAGCTATACCGGTGACAGGACCAACCGTATCAGGCACCTTATATTATCCATCGGATTCCCTTCCATGCTGAAATACGCTCGGTTTCTGCAGGACTGGCCTCGCGGCCCTCGCTGACGTTGCCGGAGCCCCCGTGGAGGAGTGAGGGCCGCGGGAAGAGCCCCGGCGCCCGGGCCGCTCCGTCACGCTGCCGCTGGAAGTGCCTCCGTGCAAGCGCGCGGCGGGAGCTGCGCTCGCCATGCCCTTGCATTCCAGGAGAAATCCCGCTTTTCCACGAGCTGCTCCTGGAGATGATTCGCCCTCCTCCTGCCCTTCAAGCGGGCCCGGCGCCCCTCTCCCGGCCGGCGGGGACTCTCGGGACGGCTTCGCTGCGTCGCCTCCGCAGCGCGGGCGGGCGCCTCTTCCCGCGGAGGGAGCCCCAGGCGTGCCAGGCGGTTCCGGGGACAGCGCCACGTCGGACGCACGTCGGGAAGTCTGAGCCGCGCACAACTGCGAGCGATACTTCGATGGCGAAGAAGCTGCGCTGCGATCCGGTCCCCTCCTGCCCAGCCCCTTCCGCGGGGCCGATTCACGCAAAGCCATATTCCAGCACCGCCTGTGGGAGACGCGCTCCGCGTGCTCGCGCGGCGGCTCTCGGAAGGACCACGCTGGGGATTCGTGGAGAATTTCCTGCTGGTTTGAGTTAATTCCTGCTACGAAACCCAACGTATGCTGCCCGTGTTCTGAATAGTGGGAAGTCAGCGGTTCAGTGCCTCAGTCTGTGGGGATTTAGTGCGTTAACTGACTCTGTCCTGTTAACTAACAAGCCAGCTATAACTGTGGTTAAATGCCCAACTTTTGAGGATTCATATTTTTTTAAGCAACGATATTTAGTGTTTAAAACTAGCCTTTTAGTTTAGGCAAAATGTGCTTTTTAGCAGCTAATACCTTTTTTTAAAAAAAAAAGCGTATAGAGTGAATTTATGAAAATTCATGAGGACCAAAGCAATTTTAAAACAGGAATCTATTAATTTAGTATTCACATAGAATTTTATAAAGTATTTATTAATAAATGTTATTTTAACACATTCCATTTGAACAGTATTCTTGTACAGAATCTGTTTGTTTGTTTTCTAAGTTACAATATTAGTTTTGCAATAAACTACTCTAGGTGTGTGTGTATCTTAAATCTTTCAGGGTCTCAAGCAGAAGCCATCCATCTAAGATGGAAAAGTTTGCTGAGGTCAGTTGTACAGAAATTCCTAGAATTAAATGTTTTCCCTAAAGCAGCATCTGCTTTTTTTTTTTTTTTTTAAGTTTTTTTATTTGATAGCAACAAAACAAATTATGAACCTTCAGCTGTTTCCTTTCTATTGGAAAATGTGCTCTCTTGTTTTAGAAAGCAGGGGTCAACATATAACTGGAAAGTCTGTCTTTTATTCTCTCCTGTTTTTTTTTTTCTGAGACTGATTATATACATCACCGTGGAAGATCTAACCCCATTCTTGTTTCTTTTCTAATATCCCATAGTGAGTTGCACTATACTGCCTTATCATTGCCTCTTCTGTCCTTTTGCTAAGCAGTGTTCCTTAGACGTAGACCATTGAAACTCCGTTATACAGCAGATAAAATTAATGAAGGGGGAAGAAGGGAAAAAAAAAATTGATCCGTAGACATGAAAATAAACTGTGCCTATAAACAAAACCAGTTACGACTAATTAGTATCTTATTTCTACGTTTCAATTATTTATATTATTTTAAAATTGCACTTTAGCTCTCTCTTTCTTGCTCTCCCTTGTTGAATCATTTATAGTACTCTTGTGAACCGTTTGCACCAGGGAGGTTTACGTGCTTTCACTGGTGGCATCTCTACGACTTGTCCTTCCCACCTGCCCAAAAGGAGAAGCTTAGAACAGCCAGTCTGCAGTGTGACTTAGACTTTACACCCTCTTCACGATAGCATATAAATGTTTTATTATGCAAAGTGTGTGAGGCAGCAGCCAAGCTACATCTGTAGTCTCTCATCCTGAGAACCAAAGTGTCCTGTGCATCGTAGGGCGGGCGGCTGGCTCTGTTGTGCATTATAATGCACTTTCGACTCTTGTCCAACCCGCGGTAGCTGCAAAGCTGCAGTGGTAACAGTGGCCATACAATGTATTAAACTTCTAAATCAATAAAATATGTTGCCTTATAACTTGACTAGGGACAGCACCTTTAAAAAAAAAAAAAAGACTGAAAACTGCTAAGGACAAACAAAAGCAATAAAAGTGAACTGAACACCAAAAAAAACCTGTTCAATTTTTCATTATGCGAAATAATCATCTTCTTGCAAAAACAAAGGAGACAGTTTGTATCTGTTAGGTCTTTTTCAGAGCTTACTCTTATCTCATTTTTATCAGCGGCTTTACATTTAGAGCTCAACTGCTTACCTGTATTGTTTCTCCATAGCTTTTAAAACTACTTTAAAGCAAATGTTAAAACTGTATGAGGCCAAAAATGTCAGTGTCCATGCACACACAGAAAAGATTGGTTCTCTAAGCAGAAATCTGATCCTTTCCCAGGCTCTCCTTGGACTGCAATCAATAATTACCACTCGCTATATTTAGACCAATGTGTAATACCTGGTATTCAGGATTTCCAGTTCTGCATTTATGCAAATTAAACGTTATTTATATTAGGTTTCCCGTGGTGGAACTGTTTCCGAACCCCACGGCAACAACGCGCCGTCTCGGGTTGCAGGACTATTAGCCCCAAACCTCTTTTCAACTGGTGTCTTTCAGACAGGACTGAAAACTCATTCTGGCTTTACCGAAAGCGCAGCAGTGTCAGGAAACAAGGGGGAGGGAGGCCTGATAGGGCATTTGAAGGGAACTGTTTTCCTTGCCGGAATCTAGGAAATTCCAGAGACTTTTTTTTCCCCACCATTGCCCAGGAGCTGAGATAGCTCTGAGATCCCTGTCAGAAACAACCTTTACCATGTTTCCAAAAGACAAAATATTTTGCACGAAAGGTGTATTTGCTCTTCAGAAGAAGAAGAATTGCCACTGAGAGCTTTGCCAAGGACTCTAGAATCGGGACCCGAGTGTTTCCAAGCCCCTGTTAGTGAGCTCTGTACTCTCCTCTGTAACAGCTCGGCTTAAAACACTGGGTTGCAATCGTCAGTCAAAGTTGCTTCTTTAAAATATTGTCCTGGTTTTAAGGAACTTTTAGCACTGCTTGGAGTAAGCCTAAACTATCGAAGTTTATATATATATAAATATATATTATATTAAAAAAGGTGCTGTCACAGTAAGTTTTGGGCTTGAGGTTGTTTGTATTGTATGCAAAGGTTTTGTGTTTGTCTGTCTGTTCGTTTTATTCTGTAAAGCAACCACCCTCCTTGCTGGAGGGAGAT
>VZSV01000109.1:2125682-2157042 GCA_013398735.1 Nothocercus julius | reverse complement strand
GCTCCGCCGCCGTGCGGGAGGCGAACCGGGACCGACACCGCTCCCGCCAAGCGCTTCAACCGCCTTTAGGGAAGCGAGCGGCAGGCGCGGGGGTGGGCGGTGCTCCCGGGGCTGCAGAGCCGGCGGGGCGCTGGAGCTGCAGGACGGGGCTGCCGTGGTGGCTGTCGGCGCTCCGGGGCACAGGTGCTCCACGCAAGGGGGGTTCAACCCCGAGGAACCGCAGCCATGGGCAACCCTCGCCAGGGCCAGGACACCCCCAGGGTCACCCAAGGAGCAGCGGAAAAACGGCCCGGCAGATAGAAACCGTTACAGACACCAGCCCGACCTCCTGTGCTCCCCGTGGCCTCACCGAAGGGACTGGGCAGGGGTGGGTTACCACCTCGAAACTACGGGAAGCGGTGCCTGGGAAGCAGCAGGAGGGGTGTCTGACATAAACAGTGGGAAAGGGGAGGGACGGTGTTTGCCCTAGTGTTTAATATCATTTTTGTTTTGTATTTCGCAGTATCCTAATCAACAATCCGAAGTCTGTTAACTGGCAATAACTAATCAAGTAAAGATTCCCCAAGTTGAGAGTGTTTTGCCCGTGACACTCTGAGCACATTAAGTTCGGTGACATTAACGAGGAGGCCATAGCCTCCTCATTAATCCTATGGGTAATAGGGACCCATACATGCCGTAAATCCACCCTAGTACAGCATATACTGCACCCACCATCCTGAAAACACTAATACTCATTGCAGCAGTTGCTCATGCACTTCCAACTTTCTGATTATCTTTGGATCTGACAAATTACCTTGTGGGTTGTTGATGCTTGCAGCATCAATGGGAAGAGCAGAAAGTGAGGCAAAAAATCTTTTTAGCACAAGCAAAAGCCCAAAAAAGCCAGATGGGTTTTGAATATTTGTAAATTTTTAGGTAAAACCACTAAGAAATGAGTTTAGGATGCAAAAGAAATCTCAAAAAATCTCAATAAATTCTAAAAGTTGAATGCATTTTACAGTTCAAGCACTGTAAATAAATAGATTTAGAGAAAAATGCTGTTATTATTCACTGTTTTTTCTGCATTTTTGCTGTGTGTTGTGGCAACTCCCTTTTATTGAAAAGATTCTAATTAACAACATATATATCATTCTTAATATCTTAGTGCAGAATGGATGCTTGAGGCACATACCCCAAACAGATAACCTGCCGCTTTGAATCACACTGCTGAAAGTAGGTTCTGCTGAAAACTGCTTCTAAAAATAACCACTAGTTTAAAAGCAAAGTTGATGCCCTCCTTCTCTGCACCGTTACTGCAATACTATGCAAAAGCTACCTATGCACGTGCAGATTTTTGTGATGGCTGTGTTTAACTTTCACTACTGTGTGACTATCTGTGGTAGTGAAGAGAAGCACAAGTGTTTGCAGAAACCAGGGTTATCTCCAGTCTGTATTAGCAGGACCCAGAGTACTCAGGTAGACCCAAACTCTTTTCTCTCAGGAGCCACAGCATGAATGGGCTGCAGGTTTTGTATTGCCTTTTCCACTTTAAAGTCAAAAACTTCAAAAGTCTCCAGCAAGAACCTTGAGGGTTTAATGTAATTCATTCTTTCCTGTCCGGGTTTTACATTGTGAGGTTATTACGCTGCTCACCACAACTACAAACTGTTGGCTCGAGACAACTGCTTGAGCTTATTTTAATGGTGTTTACCTTATTTAAGTAATAATGAAGAAGGGTGATTGAATTAATTACTACATCAAACTAGCTGCCATGACCCTCCCTCACTAACCTTCTGATGAATGAGTTGCATCTGTAAGTCAAGTGACTGAGGGATTTTTTTATTATTATTCCTTTTACCCTTTTTTTAAAATCCATTTTGCAATTAATGGTGTCTCTTCAAGTGAAGGTTATTGTTCTTCACTGAGAGGATGGGAAGATTTAGATCATCTCCTAACATGTGGTAAGAGGCTTGAGGCTTGATTCATGGTTGCTCAGAACCTTCTGAAGTGATGTATACCTGACAAAGTGATTTTAAAATGCTACTATTTTCAAGTGATAGTGGCTTAAACTCACCTTCCCCTGGTATAATTAGTTATAGGAGTGCCAAAAAAATGGTAGACCTTCTGGGCTGTCTTATCTCGCTGTGTGACTGACATTGCTGTTGTCACACTGATTTAAATCCAGAATTAAGAACATGAGTGAAACATAACTACATTTTTTTTGCTTGTACTTTTTGTTTTAGTTTCCTAAGGAAACTGGTTATTTGCTCTGTGCAGGGGAGTGAGTGCACACCTCTATCTCCCTCCCAGTGGCTTTTTAATCCATTGAACAATTGCAAAAAGACAGATATGCAGCAGTCACAAAGTTTTGTAGAAGTTAATGGCTGGATAAATAAGAGCAAGAGCACTTGCACCATCAGTGAGGAGAAGGCGAAAGTGTGAGCGCAGCCCTTACCATTAAAACACGAGACACAAATCCACAGCACCCCCACTCCTAGACGAGTGAGGATGCAGTGTGTTGTTCAGTGCTTGGGAGACACCAACTCTTTGCTTCCCCAGATCCAGACCATTGCAGCCAAGCATCCAGGATACTTTTTTGCCCCCCAGGCTCTGAACAGATAGGTGCGATCAGTATTTTTAGGGGCAGGAGTTCATTTTTATGTTGCCGAGGGAGGGAGCACCTCCGTGTGTGCAGAGAGAGCAGTATGCAGAGCACAGCCTCCTGCATCGCTGCTCGAGGGATAAGCAACAACTCCCGGGGCAATTTTAATAGTCCCCTATATCTGCCAAGAGCAGCTGTAAGGTAGAAAGACAACAATGGAGCTGGCTGCTGCCTCCCAATTCCAGATTTATCTAAACCAGATCATGAGCAGCTCAAAAAGGCATTGGGGCTTCTCTAAGCTAAACCAGCTGTTTATCAAGAGCTCACAAGAGCAGGGGACAGCAATACTGTTAGTGTCATCTCCTGGCTTTGGCATTCAGTCTACCACCATCTGCAGAAGCCAGTGGGGCTGAAGATTTCCCAACAATGGAATAAATTCCATGGTGGGAAGATCCATCTCTTTCTGATCCCATTGTTCTAACTGCCTAAAATGTCTCACTGCAGCAGAGGATTTGGCTCTGTGCATCTCTCCCAGCTTCTAAGAGGTTTCATCAAGCAAATGTGTCTCTTCTCCCATCTCCTTGAGAGGACATCATCTCAGTCAGAGATGCTCTAACAGAATTGAGGGCTAGGGAGGGAGGGAGAGAGAACAAATTTTGCACATCCAGCATGTTAACTTTGGTTGCTCAAGTTGGGGATAAGGAGAAATTCAGGAGAGGCTTCTGCCCTGCCGCTTTCATAGCAAAATTGCTAAGGTACTAAGGGCATGCTCAGCATGTAGGCAACAACCTCAGTGTCAGCATTGCACTCAATTAGCAGGAACTTTGTATTTTGAATTGGCTGTTGGTGTCTCTGGGTCATCTCCTAGGGGATGTTTCCGTGTGGCTTCCCTTTCCCTCAAATGGGCCTCATGCATTCATCCAAGAGTAGCATTTGGCCCAAAAAGGGGAATCGGCACTTCTGTTACAGGCAGAAGCATTTGGTACATCTCATGTGGGATTTCATTCCTGGATGGAAAAGTCTGGGGAGATCGACAGGGTTCCTTTGTTGCCCAGTGATTTAAGGTGTGTTGATTTGCATGACTTCATCTTCCACCTTCTAGTGCTCATGAGGCTTTATTGAATTAACCAAAAAAGAGAGGCAGCAGAGGAGTGGGAGAATGGGACCATCCCACACAGATTGCTCATGTATGCTGGTATTTCCAACACTAGAGGATTCCTGCGTTTAGCAAGAAAAAAAAAATAGCCCACCCGCTGTTGCTGCACCCTGGTGCTTACAGAACTAAGCTATGTTGAATAATAGAGGGTATGTTTGTATTTAAGAGAGTGTTCCAAAGCCAAGTGTGGTAAAGAAAATACCTAGCTTGATAATCAATTTCTTGAGATGTTTGAAATCTTATAAGACAGGGATTGTTGAGAATTTTCATATTTCATTCCACTTTTCCTTTCAAAGGGATGGGAGGAGAGAAAGTTTTGTCTTGTGAACATGCATTTTTCATGTTTGTGTTATGTCTTTAATTATAGCAATGAGAAACACTTATAAAAAAATTCTTCCTTTGCAATACCTTCTGAATTAAAGAATTATATTCCATGTTAGTTGTAATAACAGGATTATTCTAACCTCCACTAAAAAAACCCGTGCGGTTAATGTGTTAACAAAATATGTTAACAAAAATCACATTAATGTATTAAAAAAAAAAATCCATGCAGTTAAAGAAAAACCTGCATTGGATGGTTAAACCATCCGCTGGTACTGAGGACTTGTAAGGAACAACACAACATTTCCAAACACAGCCCTTTAATGCAATAGGTGCATGGTAACCCATGACACCCTGTGGTATCCAGGACTTGGATAGTTTGACACCTTGGAGCTGGCCGATGTGGCCAAGGACCTACAGAATATCTGCAACCTCTGGAATGGCAGGTGAAGGCCGTGTAGGATGTATAAAATCCACAGTGACACTGAAATTGCCACCCAGTGCTGCTGTACAGCCCTGCATAGGTCTGGGATTCACTTGGTTCTGGGTTCATTGAGAAACGAACTAGAATACATGTGCCTGCCTCACTTATTTGTATCCTACTCTGCCTCCTACTGTCAATAAAATTCTGGTATAGACTAGGGTCTCTTCTGTAGTACCATGATAAAAATCGATAAGTACTGTAGCAATCTCATTCTCAGTAAATCATTCAAGTCCAAATATTACTTTTTAAATATGGGCAGGTAATACGATACAACGTGGGATAAGATTCACCTGTGCTGATGTTTTGGGTTTTTTTGCCACTACTACATGGTGCATAACTCTGATGACTAAGTGACAAACAGAAGAACACATGGGACGCAGTGTTTAAAGAAGCACACTGCAAGATCATAGCAGTTTGAAATTGCAGTGCAATATGGTGAATTATGAACAGTGGAATGACCGAAGCAAAGGCCAAAGTTTAGCTTTTTGGAAACAGGCAACAGAAGCTGCTGGCAGGCAGACATTAGTGTGATGGCAACTGGAAAGTTGATGTAAACTGGGAAAAAAAAAATAGCATCTATATGAAGAAATAGATAATACATAGATTAGACAGAGTACCGTTATATTGTGATGTTTGTAAAGGTAGACATACCTGTGCAAGAGATGTATGGAAAAGATGTCATAGCGCCTGCTGGACTTCTCCCTCCCTATCACTGACAAGATGAATCTCCATCAGGAGATGACTGCTAGTAGAGATGACTGGAACAGAGTCAGAAAAGGAAAGGTTCTTCAAAGGCATAATTTCTGGACCATCGGCTTCATGCAAGCAACATGCTCGATATGGCAAGAGTCATTGGTCTTCACTGTGATCTGAGGAAAGAGGAACTCCCAGAACTTATCTACAGTTGAGAATTTATTGCAGTAAGTTCTGTTACTCCGGAATAACCATCCTTGAGATAATTACCCAATACGAGCTGAGCAGAAATCAGAAAGAGACATGCTTGTACAGAATAAATAATTTTGCTGCTTATTCAGGAAAATAACAATTCTGGAATAGGTATTCCAAAAAAAAAAAAAAAAAAAAAAAAAAAAGATTAATCAAACCTATGGTCTTGAAAAAAGAAAAAGAAAAAAGAAGTTTAAATCTGTTGGGGTTAATGCTTCAAGGGTTTCCCTGCTGTTCCGCACGGTCTCAATTGGAAGAGATCTGTCCCAAGGCCAAATTGTACCCTTCCTCGGGAGCATGCAGTTCTCACGGGGGTCAATAGAAATTCCATATGCTGCCCTAGCTAGTAAATTCCACTGCATAGTTACAGTAAAAAATGGTGGTAAGGAGAACACATGAGATCTTTCAGGAGCTTGTGCTTTCTGAGAATGATTGATATCATTATGCATAAAGTATTGAATATTTAAATGGGCTGGGGAATCTCATCTGCTGATTACTTGCTGTTAAAATATGTCATTTCAGAACTTAGAATACCCTTTCAAAGAATTTTCAAACTTTCTCACACTCTCTGGAGTCATTAATTATACGGTTTTGAGAATCAGTCAAGGGACGTACTTATTTTTTTTTTCTTCAATATGCAGAGAAATCCAGTTCAAAGTATTCTACCTAGTCTCCCAGCAAATTAATGGACTGCCATATGGGCTTCCTTGGCTAACACTTTTCACCTATGACAACTGCAGGTAATTATTTTGCCCAAGTGAAACTGATTCTGGGCATTCTCAATGAGAAACCCTTTCTTTCCACGTTCAATAAAATTTGGTGTATGTTTCACCCTTGGAACTTAGCTCTTTCATTAAAAAGTTGTATGGCAGTTAAGAGCTGACTCTTTGCATTTGAATATTAGTCTCCAAAGAGACAGTGACAGAAAGAGCAAGAGTTCCAATACTTTTCTTTAAAGATGAAGTAAGTTACATCCTGCCCAAAATTCAGAGAGAAATGAGTTTGTGACAGTTATTTTTATTATGACAGGATTGCTTGCAGTGATTGAAAAAAGCAGCTGCACCAAGAGTTTTTTTAGGAGAAAGGTTGGGAAAAAGTTGAGTAATTCTCCTATTTGAAGTGTAATTGGCTATGAGCAATCCTGAAATCTGAAGGCCAACAGAGCTTTGGCAAAATGTACGATTTTATAGCTGCTGATTATTGCCCAAATGTTAATGGAAATCCCATCAAAGCAACATCAAATGAAGCATCATGTTTTTCAGGTAGACCTTTCTAAAAAGGTCTATGCCTTTGCAATCCTGAAAGTGACAAAGCGAAAGACACTGAAAGGTTCAAAATTCAAAACAATTTCTTAACTCTGGCAATTGTGCTCATAACTCACATAGCAGAACGATGTGTTAGTGACTCCCTTCCAGCATTACTTTTTTCAAACTGGTGCCATCGTGTGTTTTGCCATTCCCCAACTCTGTGTTCTTTAAAGGAGTTTTGCTATTGGGCCTCAGCTGTACTTTCTCAGCTGTTTCAGCATCGTGCTGCTAAGTAGCTCACGTATGTTCAAAAACTCCTTATGGCTGAAGCAGGGGAACAAGGGGATGATGAATCCATACAACTTTAGTTGTGTCTTAGAATAGCGTCTTTGACTACTTGCCTGATCTGAGAAGAAATGAAGAGTATACTAGAGAATACACAATAACAAAACTAGTGCTGTCATGGTGTTCTGAGAGTTGTTTGTAAAATATTTTCATATATATTTCATATATAAAATAGTTTCAAATAAAAGAGGAAAAATTGGGGATATCACTTCTAAAAATCAAGGCAACTATTGAAGTCTTCATGAGGTGAGTGCGAGAGTTACATCATTTGTCTTCCAGAAACTTCTCACAATTGAATTCTACGGATCAGCAGACAATGAAATTGCTCCGTTGGCTGTTGGGTGCAGTACTCCACTACTATGAGTTGCTTTTCTTGGGCATTGTTACATCGGCTAATCATTAGCAGGTCTGCCCTTAGGAGATCTTGTTTAGCAAACCCAAAATATATCTCTTTTTAATGTAAAACAGCTCACATGAAGGATTATGGATATTAGATGAGGGCTGGATTTCGAAAGAGGGAATTGGAATGAGAGGCCACAGAGGACGTATATTCCTGAGACATCCGTTGTGCCAGCTACACAAAAGGCAAAGAGGGCCAGAAACCACTTAAGCACAGGCACTCAGCCATGAATACCAAGGCAAGAAAAATCCATGCAGACAGGAGCCCAAGAGACACAGACTTCAGGGCAGGGAGGAAAGAGCAGCTTTGGGAGCAAACTGAGGATCCAACCTGCATCCACTCTGCTTTTTTTGGGCCCCAGCGCTCCTGCCAGCCACTTGCTAGAAACAGTTGGCACCTCTGTAGATATGAGCGCTGCTGAAAGCACTCAGGGATGCAATTTGGGTGCTAGAGGACTGCACATGATCATTTGCTCTGTCTCATGAGGAAGGTCTCTGATACTTTTTTCTTGTACAGCCAGACACTCTCGCCTGGAATTATGCCAACACTAGTGAAGATTGAGAAGCAACTTAAAGAGAAAATAAATAAGTAAAGAGAGAAATCTTCACACCTTGATCCTAGTTAGAGCAGAAATCAACCTGCTTTCCATGACTGTGTCACAAACATGAGCACATGCTTGTTTTTCAAAGGAACAGATAGATGTTTTTTCTTTTTGAAAAGAGGATGACAGTCCTGAAATCTGAAGTTTTTTATAACCATGAGAAAATAATAGAAGGCACTGTCCCACTAAAGTGCCTTGAGGGGTGCTGGTGGCTATATCCGTTTCTGCTTTGACCATTCCTGCCAATTTTCTATGTACTTCTCAAAGTGTTGAAGAAGAAATTTCTCATTGTAATTAAAAAACATAAATTGAAAAAGAAAAAAAGTTGTGACAAATTCCACAAGGAGAATAAGAAGTGTAAGACCTGGTGGGTTTCCACAAGTGTATTTATAACTAACCCAATGTTTATAGAAGTAAGATAAGGTATCTAAAAAAAAAAAAAAAAAAAAATCGGAGACATCACATTTAAAGAAATTATTGGATATACAGTAATGATTTAGGGCACACCAAACATTTTGCTAAATGCCCACCAGCCCTTATCTGTGGTACAGGATTAAGAGACCAGCTGCAGTTTTGATGTGAGAAAGGGCCGAGAAATCTCAAGACAAGACAGGTATTAGCCCAGTGGTACATCTCTAAAGCAACCCAGATCTGTTGTATCACTTCAGTGTTATAAGGGCATCTGCTGGATACCCTTGAAGTGCAAGAATAGTATTTGAACAAAAATTTTCTTAAAAAAGCTAAACTAAAACTAAAAACTAAAAAGAAAATGCAAACCTGAATGTTCATCCAAACCATCTCCCAGTTCCTGCTAAAGATTATTATAATAGAATTTATTTTCAGCTTATCAAACGTAAGTCTCAAACAACTCTCCCTTCAGTTCTAGAATATCCTAAATCCTGGTAGTTTTGGTATGGAAAATTCACATGCCGTGGAGTTAGATTCCCAAACTGTAACATCATCATGCTTGAAGAAAGTTAAGAAGGAAAACTTTATTTGGTGGCCCAAGCTTTGGTGTGGTTCATATGATGAAGAGCAATAGCTATCCAAATAATCACATGACATGTTCAACTGGCATTTTGGGGAGTACTCAAAAAGAGTGCTATTTTTTTTTTACTGGAAAGGGCAAAATTACATTTGTATTATGCTCTAGTAGATACCTATATTCTTCCTTACATCCCGTAGTGTTCCAGCTCTATGAATCTTCTGTTGATCTCACTGAGTTCTTTAGACAGGCCCAAGGATAAATTAATTGAAAGATCATAATTAAAATAAGTTTTGCTTAGTAAATAGAAACAGCTTTTCAAAGGGGCTTCAGATATTGGGTGCACCATTGGCCTACTCTTCAAAAGTGCTCAGCACCCACAGATCCCACCAGAGAGACACTGGAGAATTATATATTCTCCACCTAAAGTACTCAAGGCAAAAAAGCTTTAATTGCAATGAAATCCAAAACAGTATTTATGCAGGTTTACCCTATTTACAAATTCAATCTTTATAGATATTTTGCTGATCTCCTCCCAGATTTAACAGTATTTTACATTGTTCACTTGAGCAATCAAACTCAAACAGAAACTCAGTTAAATAAATGCATAATAGTATTAACTCAGTTAAATAACTGTGTGGCTTTTGACATTCTCATTTTGCAAAAATCACTGAATCACAGAAGACTAAACATCATCATAACAAAAACAGAATATCTTATAATAAAGGAGAAAAGAATTATGAACTATCTTGTATGTGTAAGGGTGCCTTCCTGGAGAGACTAGATACTGGATGAATAGAGGTTTTGCAGTAAAGCTTCATGTATTGTACCTTCATTCTTGGGCTGTCAGCATTATGCCTTGCCAATTTATAATTAACATCTGCTGTAGCTAAAAAACCTCATGCAAATCACTAAAGTCCTCTTAAAATGCTGCGCTACTAGTGCAAAAGAGCAATTTTGCAGTGAGGGAGAGAGAGGTCAGGATGTGCTCTACAGCGTGATCCACTTCTAAGTCAGATACAGCGTTATTTAGCTATGTTCCTGCTGCAGTTACCTGAAAAATAGTGTTGTGGAATTAGCTTGTGGTATCACTCTAGGGAATGATGCCACCTCACAATCACAGCAGTGACTTACCTTTGAGCCTTCAGCCTGACCTGGCACCTTAACTCGGAGGGGATATTCTGCATATGTCATACCAAAAGGAAAGGCTTTATATCCTTCATATGTTGGCAGCTTCTCCTTCACAAAGGATTTTGTTATGATCACCTGCAAGCATTTTAGAGGTAGCATGTCGTCCCAAGAAATAGATGTAAGACAATAACCTGGAGATCTTCAGTCAAAAATATCCTTATATCCAGTAAACAGGAAGGTGAATTTAAAGGTAAAAAGAACTAGATCCTCCTCCAAAATTAAAATTCACTGTGCTATCAGCAAGCATGGCTGTGTGTGTGCATACAAAATTACCACTGTCTGTGAAAATAAATAGCCTTGGCAGCAGCACTCCAGAGCTAGAGCATAATTGGCCTGCGTTTTACTCCCTTCTTTTTTCTTGTAATTTCTTTGTGCTGTGCTTCTTTGTGTAAAGAAACCCCCATTCAGGGGTTTTATAGCCTTTCAGGGAGGAAATTTAAAGATTCAAAGTTTCTCTATTAGCCACAAAGAGAGATTTGGGTTTTAAAATAAGTTATTGCTGTCACTTGTGAATGCAGCTTGTCTACATATCTTCAGCAAACTTTAGCCATTCTTCCATCAGAGTTTGAAATACAGCAACTGGTGAGGGTGGCAAGGATGGAGGTTAGAACAGGAAGCCTGTTTTCTTTTTCCTCCAAGGCATATTCAGAACCCTGAGTTCATCTGAAGAACGAGAAGACAGGGCATATTTGTACCTCCCCTCCCTCACTTGTGTGTATCAGACTGACTACCAGATTTAGCTTCATACCATTCCTTCCTCCCATTCTTCCCAATACTTGATAAAAATAAAACTCAGGCAACAGATTACGCTTGCACTTTTTTTTTCCTCCAGACATCATACAGAAACTTCAGGGAAAAAAAGAAAAAGAAAAAAGAAAAAACACTAAGTCTTAAAAGCAAGGTGAGAGCTTATTTATTACCTCCTGCAAACTGAACTGTGTGAAGTGTCTAGCCCTCCAGCAGGTCTGATTCTGAAAGAGAGGGAAGGCCCAATTCCCCAGTGAGTGCTGCATGGCAGACCCATCTGCATGCACAGGATCTCTCTGGCTGCAACGAAGAAGTCTGACCTACTGATGGCCAGTCCTGGGCCTGCCACAGGCTTTTCCAAGAATAGCTACAGTTATTCATCCTAAATTGCCCAGAACGTCTAGAAGCAGCTCACATATTTTTGTTGAAAATTATGCGTGCAAATACAAACTCACAGTTAGCTGCAGACTTAAGAGGGAAAAATGTAAATACCTAAGTTCGTTCTAACTTTTTGAATCCATTTTGTCTTAAAAGAGTGAGACTCAGGCTGGCGATACATAACCAACCTCTCTCTTCTGAAGATTGCAACAAATGGAAACAATGAAAAGTGAAAAGCTAAATCGGACCTCTGGGTAAATTACATAATCTTCCCCTGTGCCAAGATGTTGCCTGAGGAATTCCTTGGTTTTACACTAACCTGCCATAATTCTTTTAGGTGTCCCTTAACTCTCATACCCCTCCCACAGGCACATGAGATATGGCCATTTTACTAGGCCCAAGTGTTGGAACTGCGTAGACAGCAGAAGAAGAATTATACGGGGAAAATGAGCTGATATGTTATGAAACCAAACCAGTACTATTTTTCAAAGGATAAAAACCAACATAAACATTACCAACATTAAAGAATGTCACTGCCTCATTTGTTGTACAAGCCTCATGCAGAATAAAAATAGCTGCTCTCCTGACCTTGCTGACCACAGCCAAGTTTCTCTCCTATTTAATTTTGCCTCATTAGCTTGGGACAGCCACCCGCCAATGGCCTTTTCTCTTTGCATTCAAAAACAAAACAAAACAAAAACTATTTTGAGACAGAGAAATCTCTTTTCTCTATAAGCGCAACTATATATTGATCTGTATGATACTACTCTATATTTTCAAAATAATATGCATTTTTGTGCATATAAATGTTTCATTTAGCAACATTGCAAGTGCAACAGTGAATTACAGTAGTAGGACACTTATGAGTTGAATGCAAAGACAGTTTCCTGGAAGATGCACTGAAGAAGCCTGACCAGGACTGTGAAGCGCAGAATAATGCCTTGGCAGGGAGAGGAAGGGAAATCATCACCTTTTGCTAAAGGAGGAAGAAAAGACTAATTCTCCCAACTAACAGCAGATCAGAGGGGGTCCACAGCATACTCTATAAAGAGCTTTTGTGGCTTTAGAAAGTAGATAAAAGACTTAACAGGTAGATGCAATAGCATGAAGATATGTATAAGGTGTATTATCAGTGTCTGAGTAGTTACCCAGGGAATGGGGACAAAAAGTGTCTGATACTTCCCAAACATATTAGAGCTCATTCCCTAAACCAAGCAGGGTATGGGCAAAGAAGATGGAGTAGACTCTGTTTGCCCGAGTTTCCAAAATACCAAAGAACAGCAAAGAAGTTAAGCCGCTATGAAGCAGGACGGGAGATCCAGAGGGAGGAATGAATTGTTAGTTTTCTCAATAGGAGAAATATCATCAAGTACACGGTAAAGCCCAGCAGAACTGTGCTAAGATCCACTCACAAATTCTTAAAAGTATAGGAAGGGGCTGAGTAGTGAAGAAACTAGGTTAGATCAAGATACTAAGTTACTGTGCATAGTAAGGATAACTGTCAAATGAGAGGAACTACAGAAATATCATAAGATACTAACTGGTTGAAGAAAATGGCGGATGAAATTCCTGGGGAACATACATAGGAAAACAAGTGCTCATTTGTATATTATTTACATGATGGGGCTTCTAAACGGTACATGACTCCACAGTAAAAAGATCTTGAAGTTAAAATTGCTCTGGAAATGTCTCGTTTCCCAAAAGCAGTTAAGATGGACAGATCGTATTACAAAAATCACTATGAAAAGGAAAAGAATTGAGCAGAGAATGTTTTAATGCTGCACCTTCTGAGAAAATGCAGATCTAGAAAGCTAGAAAAACCTAGGTATGAACAGAAAACCTGACAAGGATGATCAAAGATATGGTGCAGTTGTGGTATCAAGAATGATTAAATGGACAAATTCTTCTGGCTTGACTGAAGGGTGGCATGCTATAGTTCAATGAAATAACTAGTGTCAAGAATAAGGTAGACAGGAAAAGAAATATTACTTATTTGAGGCAGAGAAAGCTCTTCTCAGTATAAACACAAATAGTTGTTGTGTTTATATTGATCTGTACTACCTTATACTTTGAAACTAGTATTTTTTTTTATTTATTTTACATAGTGTTTATTCCAATACAAAGGCATCTAGAGCTACAAGCAAGCAGTAAGTTCAGCTAAACACGAGAAAATATTTCTTCATACACTATATTTTTATGCCATAGGTCATTTTGGAGCTCAAGTTTCTGGAGAAGAAACTGCACCATCTTGGTCCAAGAAAACTCTGATTATGAAACGCTGTAGGCTGGGAGTATACAAAAGGGAAGGATCGCTACGTGTTTTTCTCTTCTTGAACTTCCTCAGGCATCTGCTGTTGACCACTGTCAGACAGGAATGTGCTAGGCTTGTATATACGAATTAAACCAGAGAAACCTCATGTATTTGAGTCATGAGGAGTGTCATGACTTAATGGGGTAGGGGGATCATCATAGAAGACAACTGGAAAAAGAGACATTGGAACAGTACCTAAAGAAATGCTTAATTCACAACATGTAGGCCAAAGAGAAGTTCCCAATCTCTTCCATTATGTGAATACAAGGGGACGTTCAATCAAAATACATGTTGACAAAACTCAGAGTCAGCTCAAGAAAACAACTCTGTACACGATGTATAAAGAGACTTGAGCATTCACTGCATTGGGAAGCTATCAAGGCCATGAAGTGAGGAAGAAGCAAGAAGGAACTGAATATTTTTATGGATAAATCATCATTAATGATGGTAACTTTGGAAGAGACATTAAAATTCACACTTCTGAGGTTAATCCAATCCTTAGAGGCTAATCTAAAAATCTAACATGGGAGGCAAGTCATCTAGCATCTGCTTATGTGGGATTCTCACACCATCCCTTTCCATCAGGCAGGACACCGGCCTACACACCCTGTTACAGCAAATGACAGATTCTACCAAAGGAATAATTTTGTGTCTTTTTCTATTTTTGCACCGGTTGTAGTTTCAAAACTGATTTATTATGTGCTTCTTCCTCTTTTTAATAAGAATTAGTAAGGATATTGCATGATACCTTAGGGTTTTTTTCCATTCTTTGGAGAAATGAATAGTGGGTGAGGCAGAGAGTACCTGTGACAACCAGCCTTTGTCCAGAACTCGATTTATTGGCCGTGTCACTACATCCTTGGTAATAATCATAACAACCAACTTGTGAGAAGGGGCTGGAAATGCCCTGCCATATCAAAAAAAAAAAAAAAAAGAAAACACAGAAAATATTAAAGCAATAAAGTGTGGCACTTCGTAGTACTACATGTACTATAAAGCACATACGGTTATTATAGCAAAGACTGTAATGGTAACAGAAAGCAGTGCCAAATTAATCTATCCAATTTACAAAGATCACAGTAAAATACAAAATAAAAAAGACAACAAAATTAACCTTTTGAATCTGTCACTTATAAGCACAAGCCTGAATTAGATTTCTAGATAATCCATAACCCCATAAACAAAGTTTTACCAGGCTGGGAGTGGTGGGAATTATTTAAAGCAAGCCAGCCGGGTGAAATTTTCCCACAGGTCTTTCTTTTCATAAAATTGAAGCCAGCCTAAACCCAGATCTGAAATAAATGTTTCCAAATTAAAAATCAAAATAAAATTAATTGCTCCAAAAAGCAATGAGTGAGAGCTCTTTTGTGTCCTATGTGTTCCTGCAATACTGTGTCATGCTGTGAGAAAAAAAAAAAGAAAAAAAAAAAGACTTAAAATACAACTGACTATGCTCTTTGCTTGTGTAAACAAAGAGAAGACAAAACGCAGTAAACCTCACTGACAAAAAAATGTTTTCAAATTTTAAAATGTTTCTGCAGTCACTGTTGCGGGTACCTTACAGGTGTGGTTAGCATCCTTTCCTTTCCTCCCATGAGCACAGCATTTACGACTACTATTTTGGTAGAAGGTGTGACCTGCTGGTCCAAACAGCAGCATCACCCACCGACCTGGGAGGCTGAGCTCTGTGGCAGAAGGCACCTCTGTCACCCACCCTCACACCATGCAGTCCCAAGGGCAGGGCTTGGGAGCAGCTTTGGAAAGACACTTCTTCTATGGCCCTGGAGTAATAAACTTCAGCCCCAGTCCTTGCTTCCCACCCCTTCCCAAATTATCACACCCAGTAACTTCATAAAGATGGCAGGAGGCTGCACTAACATCTGTGAAATTGCCTTAAAATTATGTCATATTATTAGATGTTTGTTGTATGCGCCAAAAGGGCTCAACTCCTCCAGGTCTGGCTTGCCCAAATCATTCAGCTAAAGCCAATAGAAACAATAATATCTGGGTGAACAGGGGAAAAAGTCTCCTAAAGGAAAAACACAGATCAAAACCCAGGGTACTAGCTGTGAAACCTGTGTGAGGGGAAATGCTTATTATTATTATTATTATTATGTATTTTATAACAGAATCACAGAATGATTAAGGTTGGAAGGGACTTCTGGAGATCATCCAGTCCAACTCCTCTGCTCCAGCAGGGACACCCCGAGCACATGGCACAGAGTCACATCCAGGTGGGTTTCCAATATCTCCAGAGAAGGAGACTCCATAACGTGTCTGGGCAACCTGCTCCAGTGCTCCGTCACCCCCACAGCCAAGAGGTGTTTCTTCGGATTAAGGCAGAGCTTCCTGCCCTTCCATTTTGTGGCCGTTGCCTCTTGTCCTGTCACTGGCCACCACTGAAAAGAGTCTGGCCCCATCCTCTCGCCACCCTCCCTTAAGGTATTTATACACAGTGATAAGGTCACCTCTCAGCCTTCTCTTCTTTAGGCTGCACAGGCCCAGCTCTCTCAGCCTCTCCTCGGAGGACAGGAGCAATAGCTATTGCACAAAGTGCCCCTCAGCTGCTTACCCCAAGGGGTTATAACCTTCCCAGCGACAGCTGTCCGTGCCATGTGCATCACCCGCTTGAGTCCCAAGGTCAGTTCTCATGGAAGTTGAAAGACATTTTCTGTGGCCTCCTGCGGCAGCCTCCCTAGCCTAGCGGTCGCTGTCGACATTTAGTGCAATCAATCTTGTTTCCATCAGTGAAGTGAGGAACTGGGCAATCTTCTGTGCACGTAGCTACCAATATAAGTATTTTTAGATGAATATACAAAGGACTTATTTAAAAGCAACACAAAGAGGACTTGAGAGGGTACTGGACTTCATGACCCCAGTACGCAGTTAAAGCGCACAAACAAAGCAGTGGAGGGAGACATTAAAGAGCTAAGGAGTTTTAAGGATTAGGCTTTAAGGATTTTTTTTTTTTTTTTTGGCATGGAAATGACAATTAAAAGAAGACCAAAAATATTTCTTTTCTTCTTCATTATTAGATGTAAGCCATTATCGCGTAGAACAGAAAAAAGTGAAAACCTGTATTGTGTGTGTTTTAAACCAGGGTTGTGGTTTAGAACAAGGTGTTTTTCTTGATTTGGCTTGCTTTGGAAAGGGACCCCTCCATCAGCTCTTTTTGCGCCACTTGCTCTCACCACTGTCTCTGGGCCATCGTGGCTCTGTGGAACTGATCTAGCCTAAAGCAACCCTCCATAAGTTTTTCTTGAACTGCCAGAGTAATTCCCATATCTGACTTCCATACAGAGCCCAATATTCATGGCCTGGTCTCTTACTGGCTGTTTGTTTGGCCGCTTTCTAGTGGGAGTATGTTGTGAGAAGTAGCATATGTGAAGCATTCTGTTAAACTCCAGTGGAAGTCTCTGTGAAGCCTCAAGAGCTCGCCTGTGACTGGCTCATGAAGCATCATCTGAAGCTCCAAAATGAGCATCTGTAGTCATAGCACAAAATGAACGCATGGGCAAAGCCAGACAAGATTATTGCCATTCTTTGGAGTCAATAGATTTCGGAATGCTGAAGGGAACAGTACGATTTTAATTGTATAGTTAAAAACACTAATTAAAATTAATATAAAATATAGTCTGTAGAATATAATAATTTCATCTGAACATCTTAAGAAAACTGTTCTACAGGTATCCTCTGTGGATATTCTCTGTGCATGATTCTCTCCTTTTCCTCAGCTTGATTCTTTTCTAACTAGAAAAAAGAGAAAACTAAAATAATAGAGCACCATGGATCATCACAGGGGGCATGACTGAGTTCTGATATTTAAAACCAAGTGCATCACAAAGCTGTTGGAAGTGACAGAAGGAAAAATCCTACTGCGCTACTCAGCCAACCACACTGCTGGGGCATGGAGCTCCCTGGTGAGCTCTCCAGCACCTCCCGGACTCTACAACTCTTTGCTTGAAGAGCACCCAACATTGTAGAGTGCAATGAA
Organism: Nothocercus julius; assembly: GCA_013398735.1. Classification (NCBI taxonomy): domain Eukaryota; kingdom Metazoa; phylum Chordata; class Aves; order Tinamiformes; family Tinamidae; genus Nothocercus; species Nothocercus julius. The sequence goes on along the minus strand of VZSV01000109.1, from coordinate 2,139,356 downwards.
GGTGCCAACGAAGTCAGACAGATTTAATGGATTCCTTTTGTACGGTGCTAGGAAGACTCTATACTCTGCAAAATAAAGACACCCAAGGAAAAAATCCGTTGTGTTAAATGTTTTTTAGTGTCTATACTTCATTCTTATACTTCTCAGTTTGAAAATGAAGATAGGACAGTTTTGTTTCTGGTTTCACTTTCATAGTTGACACACAGTAGCTAATGAATAGCAAAGTAGCTAATGAATACACTAGTTTTTTTTTTCCATTTTTGTTGGATTTTTTTTTTTTAAGTTTTGTGAAAACCCGCTGTCAGATTCACAAAGATTTTACTTTCAAAATCTAAAGGTGAATTGAAACATCATACCTTTAGAACAAGTTCTTTGCTTGGTCACATCAGAAAAAAAAGGGCAGAAGTAGGTAGATTCAGACAAACAGATTCAGCCTTCAAGTCTTTCTATAAACATATTACAGAACATTAACAATATAATATTACCAAATTTAACAGAATAATGCAGTTCATGATAGTGTGACAGCTACAGCATATGATCATTTATGCCTTTCATTCTCACAGCATTTAAGAAACACCTTTTTTTTTTTTTTTGTAAATCCATGGCAAAAACCTGAATAAGAGGAGTTTTATATTCAAATGATCTTTCAAACCTTTTTGTAGTATTTCAATCACTAAACATTTTCATTCATCACTTACTGTGGTCACTGATAGAAGTAGGGGGTTTTTTTTAAGTTTAGCAAAATTTGCAGGTATCCAGACACCTCAAGTTTGCAAGGTAGTAAACACCACATGTTGTTTTGCAGAAATACTGGTGGAAGGTAAACAAAACAGCTTGAAACACCTCAAATACAAGCAAAGCATTTGACTCCAGAGGAGGGAACACCCTGTGCTTCAGAGATTACTCCACTTCCTTCCCTCCAGCACTGGGAAAAACATTTTAAAGTGAGAACTTAGATCACTTCTTTATGGATATTATTGGCCCCATTTCTCATGGCTTCTTGCCACTACCAAGAATAACATTACATTTTACTAAAGATGAGCTAATTTTTCTGGATAAAAAAAAAAAAAAGAGGACTCTGCAATAATCCTCGGCACCACTGGGTGGTAGTGGCTTTCTGCAGGTGAGACGCGGAGCTCAGGGCAGAGAAGGGAGGCTGGGGAGCCCAACGGCAGAGCCCAGCCTGGCTGAGGAGGCCGCGGGAGCCGCCAGAGGCCAGCATTGCCTCAGCTGCCACTTGCGAAAATTCAAGAAAATAGGGATTTTTTTCTAGGCACAGATACCATGGAATCCCATAAGTTATGATGCTCCTACATGCTAGTTCCACTAAACAAACAAACAAGCAAACAAAAAATTCAGCAATGTATGTGGATGTGTTTATTCACATTTTTGCAACCTCAGTATGTCTTCAAATACATAATTGTCTCTGGTGTTTAATCCCAGAGAACCTCTTATTAGGAAAGACGTCTCTTAGCGAGCTGAATAGCAGCTCCCTCAGTTTCTTTAGCCACTGCTGAGCACGGGAAGAGAGATGTCAACGTTATACTGACAAGCAGAAGGGTCCTGGGTCCTAGGAGTGTCAATAGGGCTCCACAGGTGTCTATGAGGCTGCAGAATTCCTATTACTCCTGATAGATGAGTTGGAAAAACACAGCTTCAATTTCAAACCCAGCTGGAGCTTGGACGCAGAAGCCATTAGCACAAGTATCCTTTTCCTTCTCATTGGAAGAAATGTGTTGTATTGGAGAACTTGAACATAAAAGCAATTTACATCCTTTCAAGCTCTCCAGAGCAGGTCAACAACTCCTATTACAGTCTAGAAAGATGTGCTGAGCACTGCTAGTTCCCATCAAAGTGAGTGACATTAACATCCTAAAAGACCAAGGACACCTGTCTCCACATCACGCACAATTCTTCCGCACTGATGCCGTGGTGAGCAGGCTCCAAAAGCCTGACTTCACAGGGCCTCAAGTGAGGGGCGTTTTTTTCTGCCAGGAGCAACACAACTGTGAAAAATGTGAGCTACACAAGGAGTGATTTGTTTAGCAACAGGGAGATGCTGGATTAGCAGCCAATGAACTGTTGTAATGATCTGTCACAGCCGCTCCGTGGCCTCGCTATCTTGATCCATTAACTACAGGAAAGTTGCAGCTTCCTCTCCAGCAGAGATCAGTTAGCTGGTGCTTAAAGCCTCATTTAATCACGCTGAAGACCTTAGGGCTGAAATTCAAAGATAGGGAAGTCAGACTTCAGAACTACATGCTTTTGTTCTGCTGCAGATTGCATTTGCTCTATTGCAAACCAAGCAAGAAGCCCCATGACCACACACCGATTTGGCTTCCCCCTCCTCTCTGAACACTGACGCTCTCACCACAATTTGTGGAGGCTGACTGCATGAAAGCCAAGTTATCTCATATAGCTGCCTGCAAGTCGAGATTGCTCCAGAGACTTGTTTTCCATTTTTCACACTGCAAGGCCATGGGGCAGCAGCAGCAGGACGTTCCCTCTGGAGCTCCTATTCAAGCTGGACCTGGTGTGGATCCAGCAAGGATTCTTACCCCACATTTAAGTCATTTGGCTTCTGTAAGATTTCCCACACACATAAGCTGCCAGAAGAGCTGTAATTAATGCTACTCAGTGCACTGTGGGTATATTTATTTAATTAGCATTGTGAAAATACATAACTAAGAAGTAACCGCTCCTCTCCTTTCATGTGCACAAAGGGTCCCACAGCCAGCAGAACCAGCATCTTCCTGGGAAGCCAACTTTGATGACATGAGACAGGAATTGCTCATTCCCCAGCACACCACAGACCGTCTCTGCAGGCTCTGTGGGACTGCAGACAGAAGCAGGAGCCTGAGCATCATCGAACCGCAGCCCTTCTCAGGGCAAGGGCTGCACGTTGCTCGTTGCTTTCAGCCCTGTCGCTGCATTACTACTGTCTTGAACGACGGTTGCTTTTTGCCTTATTTCTTTCGTCTCTAAATTTATTGGCAATTCACAGTATTAGTTTGGACAATGCACAGCGGAGCCCTTGTCAAGCGTCCATTTAGCGTGGCAGCAGGAGGCTATCACTCAAAACAAGGAGCAGGAATAACCTTGGGGCCTGTTGTAAGGTTCTCTAGTCCAAGAGCTCACTAACACACTCTGCTCTCCAAGAACGCCGATTTTTGCCTGCGTCAAGGCTAACCGCTTGCTCAGTACCTGAATAAAATAACTTTCCTGCAAACTACTGAAATTGGAAGTTTTATGATGTTTTTCCATTTGCCTCAAACTGATCTTCTCCAAGGGATATAGGTCTTCCTCGGGTTTAAAAGTCCTGGTTCTGCTCCAGGACATCAAGCGGTTTTACTCTAGGACAAGATTGTTATTTTGTTACATGTACGAGGAAATGAGAGGGGGGACTTCTCCATCTGGCAGATGATCCTCTGAAGTGGAAAAGAAGATGTGCAAGCTTACGCTATTAAACTTTTTAAGTTCAAATGGAATCCAGCTGTTTAGGATCCACAACATTCCTGCAGTTTAACTGCTCACAGTACGTATAGTTTCAATCCCTTTATTTTTGTTTTCTTTAATTGTTGGGGCCTGAGATCATAAACGCCTTAATGTTTCAAATGTGAAGGGCAGCCCTTGGTAATTTGCGCTAATCAACTGCAGCAAGAAATGTCTGCTCCATAACCTTGAATGCTTTTTCTCTCCCCTGATAAAAGAATATACTTTTTGCAAAAAAAAATAAACATCTGGTTTGAATTGAACATCAAATTGCAGTTACTTTAAGTGCCAACTATTAAATTACCTCAAATGTTTTATGTTTGAACATGATTTTTCAGGACAGCTAATTTTTTTAACTGTGGCACAAATGTATATGTAAAATTACTTTAGAAGGTAGTTTACTTCAAGTTTGTTTCTTTTTTTATAAGTGTACCTTGGTCACTCTTTCTCAGTTTTCTTTTGCAAAAAAAGTTATCCACAAAGGTTTTTACAAAACCAAATATGTCCCATCAGGTGCTATGACAAACAAAAGTACTATCTAGTGCTCAGGGCCTTGACTGTGAACTATACAGCACGTGCAACTACTGTCAAGACTGTCTAGAACCCATTAAATCAAGCCAGAAAAATCACATATAGCAATGTTACATTCTGCATTTTGATCATGAAGAAAGACATTAAAATTCATATCTAAGACTTCCCTCATAAAAAAATAAAATAAAATAAAAATAAAAACTTTATTTCTCTAACAATATTATCTGTGGCTGAGTCTTACAGCCTGATTTCCATGACTGCATTTCAAACATATAGCTTTACAGAAGGGTTTTCTTTAAAATACCTACCTCTTGATGTGCTGATTTTCTGAATTTTGATAAGAAAGTGTATTTCCAAACCTCTCACAGGAAAAAAAAAAATTAAATGGAAACCATGATGATTTGAACTACTTAAGGCAAATTCTAATGAACACCAAATCCCCTGTTTCCTCATAATTTTTGTATGATTGGAACTTACAGTGTTGCACAGGCCTCTTTACACTGCTCTGGGGAAGCAAAAACAAACAAACAAAAAAACACGAATTTTTGATTTACTCTGAGAGAATCTGAAAAGGGCCCAGGGGAAGTGTAAATGAAATCCTTTTTTTCTATTCCGCCAGCATTTCTGCATAATCCTCCTCCGAAACAAAGCAACCGCAAGTGCACGGCAACCCTAGTCATTGCTTACTTCTTCTAGGCCCTGATCAAAGTGAAACTACAAGGAGAACCGAGGCAAAAGAAACTAAAAGCACAGATGACTACAGCTGGGCAAACTGCTGGCAATTACACTGACCTCTAAATTGGCCATGACCCGGTGTCAGTGGCTGTCTGGGCACGTGTTGCCTGAGAAAGTGGCGGTAATTGTCGCGACGATAAAAGACGGTTACTCAGAGGAGGAAGTTGCCGTTTCAAAGGTGGGCCCATCTGATCAGAAGTTTCCGTGTCATTTAAATAATGTCTTGTATAGTGACTATGGCTTCAGCTCCAATCTTTGAATACTAAAATATGGATTAGTACTGCAATTATTCACCGAGAAAACAAAACAAAAACTTGATCATAACAAAATATTTACTGAATTCCTTCAGGAAAAATACACTGAACATGGACAGGCTGTAAATAGAAAGAACAACCTAATTCAGCAGATACCTTGGTTGCTGGAAGTGATCTGAACAGGCCTAAGAGATACGCAGGTGAAATCCAGCTAGGAAAATGAAGAGGACAGTTTTATTCTGCGGGAGAAAAAAACAACCAGCCAACAATTGCTAGACTTTTAATGTGCTTAGACATCCAAGGTATTTAGCTTTCATCTGATGAGCTGCAGTGGCACACATACTGATACAGAATCTGTGGAAAAAAACAGCAAATGTTCAACCAGCCATACTCCCTGTAGCAGTATCTTTTTTCTGGAACACCCATTCGGTGTGCCACCAGCTTACAGTGCAGGTAAACTCCTCACTAATTCTATTCTTTAACTTCTATTTTTTTTTTCTTGAAGATTTAGCTGCTTGAATAATTTAAACAATAAAAAAATTGGAGGGCCGATAATCTTCAACTCTTCGTTTTGTACTCTGCTATCTTCCTATCACTTGAACCCCGTTCTGAAGTACGCCACGAATTTCAGGAAAGCCTCTCTGCTGAAGCCTCCTAAAGTAGCTTCCTCACAACTTAACCCATTAGGATAGGCAGGCCCTAAGGCTCTAAGACACGTTCATGTGTAAAGATATTTTCCTTTCGAAATAATTCATGGGAATATATTCTATCTGAAGTTATAATATAATTATGGAATGGCATTGAATATCTGAGCACAGGAAAGACATTTTTCAGATGGATTATTTCATGACTTTGCCACATAAGGGTCTATAGTCAATCTTTAAATACAATGACAACTGCTGAACTGGATATACCTGGATCAACAATGAGGTTGACATCTAATACAGCAACTTTTTATCTCTGTCTATGGAGACTGAAAATTGCTAATTTCAGAATAAATATGCTTCCAAATTTTATGAAGGAAACATATAAACTCATTCACCAAGACAAACAAGGATGTTTGGACAAGGGAGAGAATGAGATAAGCATGAATTTGTACTGGGAAAGGGGATGAAGTTAAACAGGGACAACAGGGTCAGAGGAAACTGGCTGACCTAGAAATGCTCCACATTTTTCAGGAGGAATGATGCACAGTGAGAAGAAGCCTGGAGTCCAGTGGCTGTTGCAGACTGTTAGGGAAACTAAGGCAGAGAATACTTGTACCGAGGCTTTTCATGTCATTGTCTCGGTACATTATCAAATTACAGAGTAACATGTTTATAATCCGAAGGTAATGTGGCTCCGTGTAATTATGCGCTACAGCATCAAAATTCTAAAGAGATAAACTGTGTATCCCCAAAGATGAACTTCCGAGGAAACTTGAACCAAGCATGCTTGATCCAAGACTTTTCAACAGGCTTAAATGAGATGATTTATAAGCCTCCTGTTTTTTGAAGGAAGAAAAGAGAAGATGTGCTCAGGAAATGGGTCAGAGTTACCATGAGAAAATCAGTGTGATTACAGATGCTGGGAATCTTCAAATACATTTTTTATTTTACTTGATTATTTTTTGTGTGTGTGTGCAATGCAGCCCAAAGGCTGAATCAATATCCAGCCAGAGAGAACACCACGAAGGCTCTCCTGTATGTGCAGAAGCAATGTCAGTAGCAGGGAGTTAGATGGAGAAAAAAAGTAGAAGGAAAATACAGACCAAAAAAAGGATGACTTGAGCCCTTCTCCGAGCTGAGCTCACCAGGTTCACCGTGGGTGCTGAACCACCAGCTGAACTCTCAGTCTAGAAAAGTCCTTCTCCAGAGGCCAGGTCCTTCCCAAGAGCTTTTTTCTGGATTGCTCTCCGTGGGGAATTGCTCCACACATCCATGCACTCTGTAGGAGACCTGCAGGGAGAGCAGAGGAAGAACATCCTATTCGCTCTAGAACAGCACCCTTATGACTCAATTTCCTTAGTGTTTTGTGGCTAAGAAGTGCATATCTACCCACATCTCCCTTCTTGTCTCATAGCTAGAAGAGCAACTCTATGGGAAGTCCACCTACATCTCCTAAGGATTATCCTTGAATGTCTAGCCACCACTACTAGCCCAAAGGGAGCATTAACCTCATTCAATAGTGCAAGTTTCCCACAACTTACGTCAGCTTTTAAAGAAATAATTTTTTTTTCACCAAGAAATGGGATTTTTGCTTTTCTTATGACTTACTAGCATCAACACACAGCCCTAATCCTAATATCACTTGCCAAATCACGTAGGAGGTACTGAGACACACACAGGGAGAAATGTTTGAGTGACCATGCTGTCTGAGCTTGGCCACGGTGCCCGTCCTTTCAGCTTCCCCAGAGTGAGGAAGAATCTGTGATGTTTTCTGGATTGCTTTTACACGTGTTTACTTCCATGAAACCGTGCTGCCCAAGGTGGCAGCCTACAGTGGGGCTGGGGCTGTTTATTTCAGGAAAGGCATTCTGTTTCCAGAGGTTTCTGACAACTCAACCCACAGATGGTTAAGGGAGGAATGGTTGAGAAAGTGTTGAAATAGTCCAGTTCCCTTCTTCTGGGGCAAAAGGGAAAAAACGAGGGAGACCTATCTCCTGACTGCCAGCCAGAGATATAGGAATGGAAAAACCCAGCAAGCTGAAGCAATCCCACTAACTTCTGGCTTTGAATTTTCATAACCCGGTCAAAGGTTCCACATGCTGCAACCTTTTCTCCTCACCAAGCCCTTGCTTGGCTGTTTTCCTTGCCCTCATTGCAGTTTTGTCTCCTGGCCTTCCTCTTTTTCTCATCCCTGCCTACAGGCTGCACAGTCGGACTTGAAGCTTTAATTCATCCTCTGGGCTTCTTGCCCACCCGGCTGTGGCGGAAACATCACGGTCCCAATGCCTTCCCACTCTCATCCCAGCTGCTGTCTGCAGGCAGAAGATCGCCGTCCTTTGCACCTCCTCTGGCTAGAGGGGAGGAGAGGTCTGTGGGGATGTGGCTCCTGCGCACCAGGAAGGACCCCAGGATCTGAGGAGGAGGGATGGCTGTGCATGGAGAGCTGCAGCAGCGAGGAGCAAGTTGTGCTGCAGTCCGTGGAGTCGCAACAACCACTGGAAGCATCACCTGTGATTTTGAACAACTAGCCTGACCAAACCAAACCAAAATGCTCTTAGTGCACTGAAGCTCTAAAACTGACCCTACTGAACCTCTTCAGTGATGACCTTGGGCATATAGACCTGCCCCATGATGACCATAAACAACAGAATCGTTGAATATTTGCATTCACCTTCCCTTTCCTCCTGACTGCTTTATGTGTTCACCTTTCAGAGTGGGACGACCTTTGAGGGCAGATATATAATTTGCTTATCAGAGTTGACTACTGCTATTATTTGTGCATGATATTGCCATCCACAGGGGCAAATAAGCAAACTGGTGATCCTGCCAGTGCTATGTGAGCTGCAGTGTATACTGCCAGGAGTGCTATTCTTACCCATATATGAGTTCAGGAGAAAGAAAAAAGGAATAAGCACCCACAAGCAAGCAGGACTATTATTTTAACAGCATTATGGTTTATGCTATCTTAAATTTACTGTGAAGCTACCTTTGTTTTCCTCACCCAGTGTTGCTCAAAACTCCAACAAATAAGAGAGTCACAGATTTACACAAGCACAGAGACTTGAAATGCACATGGTGTTTTAAAGAAATATGCGGGGAAATATTCAAAGAGCGTATGCTAGCAGACAACAAGAGCATTGACATAAAACTGCAGTCCACCGGGGATATTTTTTTCTGAAGAAACAGCATGCAAAGCTTTTGAGAGAAAAAACATTTTCCCCATATTGTTTTCTAATCATTTGTTTATCTTCATCCTCTCCTGTGCTTCCTGCTTGACATATCGCTCATCATGAGAATCTAGACGGCCTTCAAGAGCTGCCAAATTACGGAGACCTCAGGTTTTTCACAGTTAGTTGTTCTTTTCACTGTTGGATTATTCTAAAGCAAATGAGATATTGAGTTAATATGTTTTTACTGTATCTGTTCCTCTACTCTACTGTTTCCCATGGCCTGACAGAGGAAGTCAGATTGCCAAGAGTTTTCTCATTTTGTTTAATCTGATACAAAAGGTCACCTCAAGTATTCTTCTGGTGTTTGCTCTAGTGCTGTGCATAATAGGTGGCAGCTCCAAGAAGAATGCATGTTGCTAAACTTCAGAAATGTTTGGGTTTTAGATACAAACAGATGTTTCCTTTTGGTAGCTTCATTTTCCATGTGATGTTCCAAGAAGTGTAGTGGGCGTTGCTGAGTCACAGATGAACATTTTCGAGGAGCTAATTAGTTTCACACGCTGGGTCACAAATAATGAGAGTGTAACCTTCCTGTCACATGAAAGAAATCAGTAAGTGATTTGTTTAATCAGACTCTTCTTTAAACAGAGCGCCCCTTCTTCTCCATATACAGAATAAATTCTGCAGTGGAAGTGAGGAAATCAAAAGCCTGGGTCACATTTAGGTTGAATCTAAATCCACTGAAATTAAGAAAAATGGGATTGGCTTGCTATTCAATTGGTCATGCTATTTCAATTTGGCATTATGCTGAATAACTAAATTGTTCTAGGAGTAACAATTTAATTTGGAGAATTAGTAACCAATTGTGTTTTTATGTATGCCTTAATCCTGCAGTTTACACTTTTTTAGCAATATACGATAAACACACTCCTACCTACACCACAGCTGTTCTCCCAAACATTCCATTTTGCAAAGTAGCATTTAACTGTGTATATTTTCAAATGGATTACTAATAAACCCTTCCTGCAGCAGCTGAGAGGACTTCTCTCCGCTCAGGAAAATACATGCTGTTTCCACCTTTTCAGATACACAGTATTTGATCTTTGGAAGCTTTTATTTATGGGTCAGACGTGGCTTCTCTGGAAAAGGTGAGTGATCCCTACTCCAAAGAGCTACACTAAGTTTTCTAGTAGAGTAAATTGAGAATTTCAGGACCCAAAAGAGCAGAGGAGTTTATAAACAAAGTTTATTTTAAACATTTCAACATTTCCGTTAAGCAAATAGAGCAAGTAATGATCCGCTTGCAGTAATTCTGAAATTTAAAAGCTTAATATGGCTTTTAAAGGAGGGGACATGGAACAATTATTACACAGCAGGAAACAAACAGAAAGAAGCCAAAAAAAAGAAAAGAGGAGAGCTCTGGGAAAAACGTGCACTGACACTGCGGGGTGGTAGCTTTCTAGGGAGCAACTTGCTGCTGCGAAAGGCAGACAGCGCTTCCTTGGGGACTTGAAAGAGAAGGCTGTATTAAATGAGATTAGAGTCTTTGAGAAGCAGTATGGGGTTTTGGAATTCCTCCCTGCGATGCAGGAATTGCTATTGGTTTCACTGCGGAGATTCTTGAATAAAAATTCTCTTTCTGACTGTTTCTGTCTGATTCGGACCATTTTAGGTCAAAAGGGCACTGTCTGAAAAACAGGAAACTGCACAATCTCTTCAATGTGAGCATGAAGAGAGCTGATGAAAGCTCCAACACTGTCAGAAAGCTCCTCATGTCAGAGTTTTAGCTCCTTCTGTAAAGAAACATAAGAAACTCTTGTCAGGTTGATTATTGCCAGGTGAATTGTAAAGCTTTAGGAAAGAGCCACACTTTTCTAAACTCGTAACCCTTTTCCTCTTGTACTTTGCTTATGCTGCATCCAAACAGTATGTACAAATGCAGTCTGTTCGCTGGACAGAAGGGAAAACTGAGTGGCTGCAATAGCCTGTACTGGGTCAAAATAAGAGGTTCAAAGCTTGAAACAACACTACAGATCCCAAAGGGAATCGAAATGCAGCTACTCCAGTAACTAGGATAAAGGGATAAACAGGGATGGTAAGTACATAGGAATTTGGATAGGTATCCACCTAATGGCCAAACGTTGGAACTTGAGTGCCTCCATAATAATGTGTTCTTTTTTTTCAATCTCTTTTTGTATATCTTTCAAAGTGTCATATTTTCTAAGCACCTGCAGCTTCTCAGACATAGCAGATGCTCAGCGTCCTTCAGCACATATTTCAGTTACTTTTGCTGCCTTGATCCAAGCACCTCTTGATAAAACAAAGGGGGAGATGAACACCTTGAAAAGAAGCACAGTAAAAATAGCTTGCAAGTCCTGCTTTTAGAAAAATCACTGCTGGTAATATTTTGTCCATTCACAAAATTTTGTGGAATTCCCAAGCAGCCAAATGATTCCCCAGTACACACACATGGTTGGGAGCAGTTGCTCCTCAAATCGCCGGTAGCATATAACTTATGCAGATGTATGTGTGTGTATATATATATATATATATATACATACATACATGTATATATATATATACAGATATATATATATACATGTATATATATGGCTTTTGTTGTTACAATTTGGCTCTGTTTGGGAGTCTGGGGAAACTGTCAACTGCTTGTATTTCATAAGAAATTGCTTATCACAAGGTCTAGAAACTTGTAGATGATGATTTTATATCATTGCACAAGTAAAAAAGCTAAGAGTGAAAAGCTGCAAATGAGAATGTCAGCAACATTGCAGGTACAGTAATGCAACTGGGAATGGCAGGCAATTTTAGCAGGTTGTATAAAGACTTTTGATCAGACTGAAATTCAGGAAAGCCTCAGATACAATCATAAGAACAAATTTAAACAAGGAATGTACCCAAAAGCTAAGCAGGTCAAGCTAACTGCTTGGATTTCATTAATTTTTCCAGATAAGTATATATTCTAAATACCTTTAAATAACACATGAGAAGTTAATTTAACTGGGATAAATTATAGCGATCTCAAAGACCTATTAACATCTTCAGCAAACTACCAGTTATTTCAGTCTGTGCTGACCTCGGTTTTACAGAGGAAAGGTGAGGGTTTTTATGTCTTCAAAAATGACAGGGTCTTGATGCTGCCTTTAGTGGAACACCTACTTTTAACTCCCCTGTTCTAAAATGTGTTTAGGTCAATAAATCTGCTGTTATAGGCTAAATAAAATTCTTAGCCATTCCAGTGAAAAAGATGCCGACCTTGAACCTCTTTTTGAACCTCCATTTGAGCCACAGAAAGGGGAGGAAGGCCGGTCTTCGGTCCAGGTTCCTAGGGATACATCCTGCTAGGAAAACCTGAAGCCACTATACTTATTTTCATGTTAATGGAATAGTATCAGTAAGATCACAGTGAATCATTCCAATCCCAAATTGTTCATGAATAAAATAACTTCTGTTTAAACAAGATTTATTTAAAATTCATTTATTCCATTTTCTTCTTTCTAAAAGAAGTACAGACTCTATTTTAAAACAGCCATTATCTCTCTTTAAAAATCAGATAAAGCAAACACAAATGTTTCTAAATTGTCTCTCTCTCTCCCATTCCACACGTGGCAAAGCTCCCGCAGTCATTCCATTTATGACAGAATTACATGCACTAACCAGGGGGCAAACGGAAAAACAAAACAAAACAAAAATATCCTTTCATTAGGCAGAGTAAAAATACAGAAATAAAAATTGAAAATGGTAATGGTAATTCATTGAAAATGAAAACTGGTAAAGCAGTAGGAGCAGGAGTGCTGCACACTCTAGTGTCAAGGTCAGTCTAGTCAAGGTCCCTGAATCTGCTACAGGTTCCACATGTGTTGATACTTTTACTACATTATTCATCTTTAAAGTGAACTCAGTGAGCCCGGTGATCTCTGAGTTATTGGTGCCCCTCTGGCGTTATGAAGTTACCACAGGTTGCAGACCTTTATGTTGTTAGAAGTCTTGTGCCTCACAGCTGCTGAGAGAGAGAAAAACAGAACGTTTGGACAAATTAGGCAAAAGGAAGAAGTAGATAAGTTTGTCTGGGGGAAAAATGACTTAGCTGGATGGTTATAGAGTGTCATTAGCAATGAAATAGTTGGTTTGGCATCTTTAGGTTTCAGAGTTAACAGTGAAAATGAAAGATTCCAGCTCTTAGGTAACTAGCAGCAGAGAAGGACATCTTTATACCAGCTAACAATCAGGTTCATCACTCCAAGCTGAGCAGACTCGAAAGCTGAAAATATATTTTAGGATGAACACTAGATTTTAAACCCAAAACAATCAAGTCTATTGCTACTGACCTGTTAGTGAGTACCTACAGTAAGTCTTAAACTCATTTCACTCTCACGAGCAAAACCAGAAGCATCTACTATGCGTCCCGGCACTCCAGATTTTCTCGTAAGTCCAATATGTGAGCCTTGTCTTGTGGTATATGCATTAGAGACTGAGCTCGTGATACAGGCACGGCAAATACCCCACATCATTTCTCAATTATAAACCACACAAACATTTTTTTTCTGAAGGCATGCTTTTCCTGAGGATGTTCCTCTCAAGTAAAATTAATTATTTCTGATCTCTGATCTGATCGGCATTGGCACTGAGTATCTTTCCCTTATTTTAAAATATTTTATAGCAGTCACATAAGGATTGCTACTATGCAAGTAACTACAGAAGTGTGACAGTGTATCTTTTATCTTGAGTGACAGAAATATAATCATTTCACTGAACTCCAAAGAGGATGCATGCACATCCTCATGTAATAAAATTTGTTAACAGAATGCCAATGCTTTCTCTTATTTC